>APFE031755034.1:26511-39564 GCA_000404065.3 Pinus taeda
CCTGTCAACATGTTCAACATGATCCTTCCAAGACTTGCTGTAGATTAGTATATCATCAAAAAATACTAACACAAATTTTCTAAGGAATGTTTTGAAAATGGAATTCATCAAACCTTGAAATGTTGAAGGTGCATTGGTAAGGCCAAAAGGCATGACCAAAAATTCATAATGACCCTCATGAGTTCTAAATGTTGTTTCAGAATGTCTTCAATCTTCATTCTGATTTGATGATATCCTGAACGAAGATCCAACTTGGTGAAGTAAATTGATCCATGCAATTCATCTAGTAATTCATCAATGATAGGAATGGGAAACTTATCTTTAATAGTGAGCTTGTTGAGCTCCCTATAATCCAGACACATGTGTCATGATACATCCTTCTTATGCACTAATACTAATGGAGCAGAGAAAGAACTTTGACTTAGTTGAATTATACCAGCCTCTAGCATTTCTGCAGCCATACGTTCAATTTCACTCTTTTGGGCATAGGGATATCTGTATAGCCTAATTTTTGGAGGAACACTTCCTGGAATCAGATGAGTAGCATGGTCATGATCATGAATAGGTGGGCGACCTTTGGGAGTTTCAAATACCTTGGAATGATTTTCCAAGACTTTTTGGAGATCTGGAGAAATAGATGATTC
Organism: Pinus taeda; assembly: GCA_000404065.3. NCBI lineage: Eukaryota > Viridiplantae > Streptophyta > Pinopsida > Pinales > Pinaceae > Pinus > Pinus taeda. The sequence continues at coordinate 27,156 of APFE031755034.1, forward strand.
CAATGTAGAAACATCTAGTGAACATAATTGTGAAATTACACCCATTTGTTCCTTTTTTAGAATCTTTTTCATACCATTAGAGCTGAATCCCACCTTTGGGAGTCTCAAATACCTTGGAATGGTTGTCCAAGACTTTTTGGAGATCTCGAGAAATAGATGATTCCAATGTGGAAACATCTAGTGAACATAATTGTGCAATTACACCCTTTGTTCTTTTTTTATAAGATTTTTCATACTGTTAGAGCTAATTATCTTTCTTGTTTCCTCGCAATACCCCTTAATTCAACTTCCTTTCCTTCCACAGAAAACTTCATGAAAGGTTCTTGAAAATTAAAAGCTATTGTACCCAAGGATTGTAGCCATTGGACTCCTAGTACAACATCAACACCTCCCATTGAAATGGAAAGCATTGGTCTAGTCAATACATATTCTCCCATGGATAGTTTGATATTATGGCACTTTCTAGAGTAATTTTGTTGGGTCCCTATAATACTAGTGATTACCCCATTACTATTGTAGTTGTACCCCTATTGTCCCCATATTGTTATTACTATGCCCCATAGAATCCCTCTATTGTTATTTTTGTGGCTTTATATTATTATTGTTAGGTCGGCTAGGTTATATTGTGACTCCTTAGACTCCTATATATAGAAAGGAGGTTTTGTCATTTGAATCATCCAAGAATTGTTCATTTATGTATGTAAAGGAGGTTGCCCCCTCGAAGAGGCTGAATTCTAAGGCGTTGATCTATCTTTTCTATCTTTCTTGAAGCTGGTTTCATAACACTTTAGCTTAACCCCATTTTAGAAGTTAATTGACGAAATATTGTGATTATAGATGGAGTAATTGGTTTTGCTTTCATTAGTGTGCAAATTAGATAATTTAGATGTCATTCTTTTCATGCCATATGATGATATTTCCGGAGTCTTTAGCTTAACCCTATTTTAGAAGTTAATTAACGAAATATTGTGATTATGGATGAAATCATTGACTACTTTCTAGTTTCTTTACTTTTTGGTTTTGAGTTGCAACAGTTTATTAGATTTCAATTTTGCAATTAGGATGGATAGCAGAGATAGTAACCTCATTTTCAGTACTTCATTTTTTAGTTTGGTTTATGTAGCTGCATGTTTACACTCTTATTCAAGTTCTGATTTTGTATACAACATGTTTTAAGATCTCTGGAGTTCAAAGTTTGGAAATTATCATAAGAAGCATAATCCTTGTCTTCAACTCTACATCCACACTTTATCTTTAAAAATATTCTTTAAACTTTTGCTTTAACAACAGATTAGGATTTCCATTGCATTAGAACACTTTAGGAGACCAACAAGAACAAAACCCCAAAACAAGATAAAACTGAAAACAATGAGGTAAGAAAAGGGTTGTCTAGCACATACAGTGCACTACACTTCATCAGTTTACGACTCTCAGATTGATAATTTATATAGCAATTTATGACACACTAAATTGACTGAACAGGCGACAAGCACTTTGATTTGATGTCAAGCATTGCCTTTCCACCACTTCAAATTTTGAGCTTTTTCCATGCCACTGTGTTTGGAGATCCACCTAGATCAATCCTCCACATTAAGGAGCTTTTGGACTGCCAAAAGCTTTATCAGTGAATTGGAAATTGAGGGAATTGTTCCCTCACTCTTTCCTTTTCCAGCCACTTTGCCTTACTAGGGTGCATCCCCTTGAAACCAACTCGAGGTATTCCACATCTCCCGTCGTGAAGTCCTGGTTCTTCTATCAAGGATGATGTCTTCAGGTAACTCATCAAGATACTTTGGTGCAAAGTCATCAACTATAGGAATTGTGCCTACCACCTCAGTATCCATAATCAATGGTGGCTCATACAACTTCAAGTTTTCCACATTCACTATGGAGTACATCTGCATATATATCGACAAATCGAGACAAAAGGCATTGTTTCCAATCTTCTCCAAAATGTTGAATGGACCATACGGGATTGGTCGTAACTTCTTCCCTTCTCCCTTCATCCTGTCCCTGCTGATATGGAACCACACTTTGTCGCCCACTTGAAATTGATGGCTGACTCAGTGTTTGTTGTGTTGAGCCTTGTACTGGGCTTGACTTTTCTCCCACTGCTCCTGTACTGCTTGGTGAATCAACTAGATCCACTGAATGAACTGTTGCACTTTGTCCTTGTCATCATGTCCATTGGAGTCATCTTCCCTTCAAAGAACATATCAAAAGGGTCTTTTGGCAGGTAGCCAAAACATGTCTCAAATGGTGAACGATGCGTACATGAGTGCATTGCTCGGTTGTAGGAATGCTGCACACATGGAACATGCTCACCCCACAACTTAGGATGTTTCCCACAACAGCCTCGCAACAAGTGTACCACGGTGCGATTGACAACTTCTTTCTGTCCGTTAGTCTGTGGATGAAATGTCGTGCTTCTTTTCAACTTGGTGTCCATCATCTTCCACAAGCTGGTCCAAAACTCTTCGAGAAAGTGAGAGTCCCGATATGACACAATCGATGTGGGCAACCCAAAATGGACCCAAACATGCTGAAAGAAAAAATAAGCAGTCTGCTTTGCAGTGATCTGTTTTTTACAAGGCATTAGAATACACATCTTACTAAAACGATTAACGACAACATACAAAAATTCGTGACTTTTTCTAGACAAAGGCAAACCTCCTACAAAATCCATCGACGCACTTTCCCATGGACAACTCAGAATAGGAAGTGGTGTGTAGAGCCTGAGTTTTCTATTAGAGGAATTTGAAATAGAACACATCACACATCCCTTTACGTAGTGAGTCACAATGTTCTTCATATGAGGCCAAAAACAAAATCTTTGTACATGAAACAAAGTTTTTTCAATACCAAAATGACTAGACACAAGGGAGGTGTGGGCCTCTCGGATTACATGTACCCTTTCTCATGTGGGTATGCACAATTTGCCAAGGTGATAAAACAGTTTCCCTTGCAAGTGATAGTTGTCCACTTGTGAACCATGGGTTAGTTTTGCATAAATGTCCTTAAAATCATCATCGTTAGCATATTGTTCAGCGTAACTTTCAAAAGATAACAAAGCATTATGCAAAATACCAGAAGCAAAAATAGCAGGGCGAGATAGCATATCGACCACTTTGTTACTAGTACCCTTCTTATACTTTATTACCAGATGAAACTGCTGAAGAAAACCCATCCATCTGAAATGACGAGATTGTTGCAACTTGGTTTGTGACTGAAGATATTGCAAGGGCTGATGATTCATATGGATGATGGTCTCCTTGCTGATCAGGAAGTGTTTCCACTTTTTCACACTCTAGACAGGAATATAACTCCTTGTCATAAGTGGGATAGCTTATCACAACCTGAGAGAAATTCTTTGAATGGTAACATATCGACTTCTTTTGTTGCATCAGTACAACTCCCATGGCATATCCGCTGGCGTCAATTTCGATCTCGAATGGATGTTGGAGATTTGGTAAGACCAAGACCGGTGCGGCGTTGATCTTTTCTTTCAATATTTCGAAGGACTTCTATTGCTTTCCTCCTCATTGAAAGACTTTCTTTACACTTGTCAATGCATGTAAAGGTGTTGCAATAATAGATAAATTGGCAATAAATCTCCTCCAATACTGTACTGCACCCAAAACGTTGCGAACCTTGGTTACTCAATAAGCTTAGGCCAATATACCATTGCTTCAACTTTAGAAGAATCAATTTTTAGCTGACCATGGCCAACAATATGAACTAGGTAAACCAAAGAGGTTTTCCCAAACTCACACTTTGACAATTTTAAATAGAGTTTTTCATTTTTCAATACATCAAACACTTTCTTCACATGACATACATGTTCATTCCAACTTTTACTAAATAAAATGATATCATCTAGATATACAAGAACAAATTCATCAATGAAAGGCCTAAAGAGATCATTCATGACCCTCATGAAAGTGATTGGAGCATTGAAGGTCCGAATGGCATCACCATCCATTCGAACAACCCTTGTTTGGTCTTGAAGGCGGTTTTCCACACATCTTGCTCTATAATTCGGACCTAGTGATAACGACTACGCAAATCTAATTTGGTGAAATAGATATCATTTTTTAACTAATCTAATAAGTCATCAATGCGGGGAAGAGGGTAACGATTTTTCACCATGATTTTGTTTAGTGCTCGATAATCCACGCACATCCTCCATGTGCCATATTTCTTCGGCACTAAGACAATCAGTTAGCCGCATGGAGAAGTACTTGGTCAAATGACCCCTTGGTTCAATAGTTCCTGTACCTACTTTTTGATCTCTTCCATCTCAATGGTCAATATCCTGTACATGCCAATATTTGGTAAAGGAGCGTCATGCTGCAAATGGATCTCATGTTGGATTTCCCTCTTCGGAGGTAATCCTCTTGATTCCTGAAACATCTCATCATAGTTAGGAATTAATTCACATAATTCCTTTTTATGCACATGATCACAACCCTGGAAAGCATCGGATAATTCTGCATCTTTTCACCTTACAAATATAAACATGCAACCCTTACTAGAATTTACCAACCTCTTCATTTTTCCTACACTTACAAGGCTGGCGTTGATTTTAGTTTAATGAGCCCTTACAATATATTCTACCCCACATTTTGTGATTTGGTATTTGTTTTCATGACAAAAGAAGATTGCCTTTATATCATACAGATATGGACTCCCTAACACCATGCCATAGGTATCCAATGGTATCACATCAAGTTTTACCTCATCCACTAATTTAGAAGCGATCACAAATTTAACCTTGCACTGCTTAGTTACATTCAGCTTTGCTTTATTATGTATCCATCCAAGTGGGTAAGGTTTTGGATGTGGTTTGGTTTCCAAGCCTAGCTTTTTTACCAAGGATTCTGAAATTAAGTTTGTTTGGGATCCAGTATCAAATAGAGTTTCCACTTTTGTAAGATTTATGAAAACTTTAATATGAAATAGCTTGATTCCCTTTCGTTCATTAGGAAGAGACTCATCTATTGAATTAGTACCTTCATGTGATTCAGAATTAACATGAGGTGTAAGAGTACCTTTTGTTCCTGCTGTTGTGATTAATGCTTCATCTCCGGAATCGGATCCAAGGTCTTACTACACAGTTGCCACTGTCTTCTGCTTGCCTTTTCATTCATACTTCTTTGGTCTCTTTTCTAAGTACTGTTTCCAACAATGATCGTCGTCATGACCTTCCTTTTTGCAGTGATTGCAATAAGGTGTTTCTCCTTCATCTTTCTTGGTTGATGTCATCCTCTTCTCCTTTCCTTTTCCTTTCACTTTGAGTTTTCCATTTGGAGGTTTGAAAGGTGGTTTCTTGAAATGATCATCTCTTTCATTTTTGCCACTATTCTCAAGATGAATTGCCTTCACATTGGCAAAGTCAATAGTAGTTGGCTCAAACAATAATAATGGATGCCTAAGGTAACTATGTAATGATTCAATATACTTAGTTACTACTTCAGGTGAGTCAAGTGCAATGTCCAAATTAAGTGCACGTTTTCTAAATTCCTCTGTAAAGCTTTGAACATCCTGACCTCTGCCTTGCCTTAAGTATTGCCAATTCATTAAGGCTTTTAGTTTGTAACTCAAGGGATAAAATTGTGCCTTTAATGTAGAAGTGAAATTAGGCCACGAGGAAAGACGATTACCCACTCTTTCTGCTTCGCAATTTTCTCTACCACCAAACGAGAGCAGTGATACTCAGCCAAAGAGAGGCCAACTGAATCTTTGCCTCGTCCTCTTAGATCTCCTAAATCCTGTAGTAGATTTCAATCTGCCTAATCCGGTTATCAAGCTTTTTTGCATTACTTTCATAGTTAAACATGGGAAGATCAAATTTGACATCTAATTTAAAGAAAGGTTTCTTAGATGCATCCCTTGAATTTATATGATGATGGTGATGAGAGGAAGAAGAACTTTCACTCGTGGAAGGAGAAGGAGGGGATTATCCTTCACCATTTCCATGCACTGAACCTTGTTCTTCTGGATTTCTCTCTTCTGCTTTCTCCAGCCTTGAAAGCAACTAGCCGACATTCTTTGCCATTGTATAGAAGGTTTTGTGGAAATTGTGCTCCTCTCCACGATGAGCCTCTTTATATGCCATGTTTCTCCTTCAATGTGCATGCCCCGCTTCGGGATCGAAAGACTTTAGTTTCCCTTCGCCTCTTCGGAGCCTGTTTGTTCTTATCATACAAACATGCAATTCACATCTAAAAACAGACCTGCTCTGATACCACTTGATCCAAAATCTTTTGATTATAGATGTGTTAAAGAATTACATGCATAAATTGTAGTTTAACATAGAAATTTAATGTGCACATGAGAGAAGAGGAGAAACACATAAAGCATGAAAGAAGACAACAATACTTGATAACGGAGTTCGTCTGACTTGGACTACATCTCTGGGCTCTGCTTGATCAATGGGGAGGCCTTCATTTATTAAGTGGCATGAGAAAGAAGAGTACAAGCATCAGTTACAAAAAGGAGTTTTATACCTCCACATTGAAAAATGGCCAAAAAATGCAAAACTCTAATGGAGAAATGGACATTGCCATTGCGTTCGTGGCTTCGAGAAGTGTTGAAATCATATAAAATTTGTCAAATTCTGACAAAGTGAAAATTCGGCCCTCCTGCAAAATTCTGCCTCGAACTACGTGCACTGATTAATTGCGTTTTAAATATAAATTGTGGTGGAAGATTTCTTAATAATGTTGTTGGCGTAGTTGGTTAAGGATTCATTTATTATGGAGGAGGTCGAGCAGTCAAACCCCGCCTCCTCCTTTTACATATAACAAATTCTTTTTTAATAAAAAAATGGTTGTTGGTTGGGTCTGGCCCACCTTGAGTAGCTCGGCCATCATACCTCCATGCTCCATCTCCGTAATTTTTGTAATGGGTTGTTGGTTTGTTTTGGGATCGGGTTCATGCCCTAAGGGCCGACCCTACCCAACTCCCTTTTATGTGGATCTGTGGGTTGTGGCTCCGTGGGATGGGGTGGCGGGGTCATGGCCGCCCACCGTAATTTATTTACATAATCCCGTGGGATGTGGGGGAGGGGCCGAGGGTTGTGGCCCGCCCCTCCATTAACAAATATATTGTTATGTGTTTGGTTGGGGTGGCAGGGTTGGTGGCCTGCCACCCTCTTTTTTAATATTTTTTTTGTTTAAATAAAACAACTTGCCATTTTTGAAAATTTGGTTTTGAATCGAAGGAGTCTTTTTAACGAGACCATGATTTTGTCCAGAATCTGGCCGGAGTTGGCCGGATTCCGTCTGCCAGAAAAGTTCAAATTATGCATTCATTAATCCTGCCCAGTCATCAAAAGTCAACTCAACTTTGACTGCATCTATCTCCTTCATCCGGACTCGGATTGGAGTGTCGTCCGCACTATTGGAATCAGGGTGACGAGCACTTCAATCTGATGTCAAGTTCATCACCTTTCCACCACTTTGAATTTTGAGCTTCTACCATGCCACTGTGTCTAGAGCTCCACCTAGATCACTCAATCCTCACTCCTTGAGCAAGTTATAGTGGACCATAACATGAACACCCACCAACATAACAAATGACTCCATCGAATTGTCAAACAAGGGTGATCTCTTCACCAAGAAAAAGTGGTTTAACAAGAATTAGATTCGTTAAAAGTTTCATCACCTATAAGGGGAACTTGACGTAATGTGAACCATTGATCTAAGTGATCATTCAAAACATCAAGTTGTCATGAATCACAGATATCTCAAAAATGGTCTTGAACCTCATTAGATTTGCAATATTTTTTTGAGTCCTAAATTTTTGCCACATCTTTCAAGCCCTTCCCATGCATTTTTGATAATCTACATAATGAACAAATAACACTCAAAATGAGCATTGTATTGATCGTGCCCAAAACAAAGATTATATGTGAAATTAATGACCTCAAGTAGATGTACCAATTAGGCTCCCCAAACCCTTCCTTACAGTTTTGAATTTTAGTGTTTTTTCCTTGTAGGGATTTTGGCACAGTGATATAATGTAGTTTCAACATTTTTTAATGAGTTTTTGCGAATGCGCATATCCACTACATCTCTTCTCAAATATGAGCTACCAACACGATAACCATTTCTATTGTTATGTAAATTGCAAATTTTTAATTTTGTAATTGCTAGATTTTATGAAACAATTATGTAGATTTGTATGTTTATAAAATCAAGAGAAAGAATAAGCAATTTCAACTTCACACTTATAAAATTTAATAACCAAATCAAAATAAAACACAAACAATCCATGAGCTACTATAAAAGAACATGTTAGTAGATGAAGGGTTTTGGATAATCTACCTACTCTACTCTTAACCACGACAATTTCCAAGGGGAAGGGAATGATAAAATAAAATAGATATGGAACAAAAGGAGGTTACTATTAAGGCCAAAGCAGAATTCCTTTTGATTTGTTTTATGCAAAAGTAACGGGGATGTAAAGATAAACCTTAGAAAGATGGTGTGCATGGAGTCATAAATGCTACTTAAAAACACAAGTCATACCACTAAACTCAAATATATACTTTTGAGTTTTATTTCAAATGTAGTTGGCGAGACAAGGTCATCCTCACTTTGACTTGTTAAATCCATAGTTCATTCATCTCCTAAGTAGGTTGAGTCATTGAATAAAGAATGGGAAGAGAGCGTATTAACTATCAAAATTATTTTAACTTGTTCTTATTTCAATGCGGTGATGAGAGATCTCCTCAAAGAACTTCAAAATAAAATCAAATATATGTTTGTTGGTTTTATTTCAAAGTTTAGTTAGTGGAACAAGGTCATCCATACCTTGAGTTATTGATTGAATTCATAATTAATCTCCTCAAAGAACTTAAAAATAAAATCAAATATGTTTGTTGGTTTTATTCCAAAGTGTAGTTAGTGGAACAAGGTCATCCATACCTTGAGTTATTGATTGAATTCATAGTTAATCCCTTTCTTAAAGGCCTTTATGAAGAATTTATTTATAACAATTCAGACTTTATCTCACCATAAAAGCCTCTTGAGAAGCCTCCACTTAAAGAATTTATATTTTAGGCTTTGATCTCCAAAGGAAAGTCACAATTTAAAGTTATTTTGTAAAGATTGTGTATGATTACTTTCAATTTGTGAGCCAAATGACCCAAAGAATCTCTTGATTAACTATGGCATTCAATAAATTTCATTGAAGATGGTATGTGTAGTTTGAACTAAGTTATGATATACATTAATGGAGTTCAATAATTACAACTGGACAAATAATGGCAATACTTGTAGCTCTATTATGTTCTAAGAGGTTGTATACTCTTTATCCTTACTTTCATAATTTTTTATTCCATTATTCATATTTTTTTTTTCCAAACATAGAATGCATTTCTTATTAAAAATTTCCTTGTTTTTCCAAACATATGATGCATTTCCTATTAATAATCCTCGTTTCAAAACATCTGAAACTAGGTCAATGGAATTGGTTGGTTCAAGAAAATGAGGTGGTGTTACTTCTTTACAGAGGTCTAAATTCACTTGTAAATATGTTTGTCTCTCATGGGTGAACTTACATAAGCAATTTTCTAATTGTAGCTAGGGTTGGGTTTAAATTTACGGTAACATTTGCAAAATGTACACTGTAATGTCCCTTTCCAAGAAGATCAATTAAATTGTTCATTTTCACTTGAAAAGAAAAGCAACATTAAAAGTGAAATGGATAATTAATTTAAAATGGGGTATAAAGGGAAAATCCATGATGTTTTGATGACCCATGGTATTGACCACGGTATAACAACGACCCATAGTATTTGGAGGGAAAAATTATAAAAAGGAAGATGGGAGTTCATTTAGGGGTATGTTTGAGTATTGGTATTTTGATAATTGTCCCAAGAGCTCAAGTAAATTACGATGTGAGGGAGAAACTGTCAATATTTCTCTATTTCAGTATTGAGATATACACCTTAGCTGGTGGCGATCGGTTTCAGTGGTTGTAAAGCCACCCTAGCCAATCAATTGCTTCACATAAGAGAACAAATTAATTATTCGAGGTCAAATTTTTAGTCTTAAGAGAACGCCGAATTGACCAATCTGGGAGGCTGAATTACTAGCCTGTATATGGGTCAAATTGTAGTGGCCATTGAATTCAATGGTCGAGCATATCTTCTAGGTTTATCCTCATAATAATAATGTTATTTTCCTTTAACAATATCTAATAATAATATCAAGGTTTCTACAATATATTTTATTTGCAAATTCTTGGTTTTATGTTGCATTTAAAAATTTTTTTGGTAAAAATTTATGTCGTAATAGTTTCTAAGAATTTTTAGCTAAATAAATAAAAAAGGAATATTATAGTGGTATTAGAGTTGGTTTTCTTGCTAGCCTGAAGAGTTGAAAAATGCTTCTGAGTCAATTGCATCAAGAAAAATGATTTGAGGATTTCGTAGAACACTTTCAAAAATTTGAAAATTCTGGAGGAAAAATATGGGGTAGAAAGCAGCAAGTGACTCAACATTTTCAGCCAAAAAAATTCCACATCCTTGTTGGTTGATGGATGTAATTAGAAGTCTTATGGTGGCTTATATAAACACTTGTATGGATTAAGGTGATGCCCAAGCAGTATTTGCTATGGAGAAAGTTTGACATAACAATAGCGACTGGTTTATTGGTGCTTGCACAAGGCCACCGAATTTGTGCAAGGTAACAAGGTTGAAGTCTAGCGGTAGTACCTATGATTTTCTACACCAAGTGAAAGAGTTAGCCCCAAAGGAGCTAGAACATGATTTTGCAAGAACTCAATGTATTCCAGTGTATGTGATGCTACCACTTCAAATTATCAATGAGGTAGTTTCTCTCAATAACTAGGTTGAGTCTATAAAGTCATCCTTCTTTTGTTTCCCTTGCCACCCCGCTGTTGTGTCCATGATTCCAAGAACCTATTTATTTATTTTTTGTAAGCTAGAGCAAGATTTTCTGTTATCTAATCATAAAATACAATGTTTACATTGCAAGGATAGAGTTTTCTGGGCAGTTGGGGACTATGCATCTAGCCATCTTGCTCATCTAGAGAAACCAAAAGAAACCAAAAAACAAAAACACTAAAATCACCTAGGTCGGGGCAGATCACCGATGCATCCTTTTGTTGGGTTGTGTTATATTCTTTCCACATAGTTAACAGGGGGTTTGAGGAGTACCCGTAACCCCACTTTATGGGGTCTGGGTTAGCGCCCCGGAAAATTTTGGATTTGGACCCTATGTTAGGTTGGGCGGACGCACCTATGGTTTTGTGCATGATTTTCGCACATGTTTTTTGGACGCGATGGTTTTCGGTCTGTTGGGTCCTTATAATACTAGTGATTACGCCATTACTATGGTAGTTGTACCCCTTATTAATATTGTTGTGCCCCTATTGCCCCCATATTGTTATTACTGTGCCCCATAGAATCCCTCTATTGTTATTTTTGTGGCTTATATTATTATTATTAGGTCGACTGTGTTATATTGTGACTCCTTAGACTCCTATATATAGAAAGGAGGTTTTGTCATTTGTATCATCCAAGAATTGTTCATTTATGAATGTAAAGGAGGTTGCCCCCTCGAAGAGGCTGAATTCTAAGGCGTTGATCTATCTTTTCTATCTTTTCTTTAGCTGATTTCATAACATTTGTTATCAGAGCCAAGTTCTAGGGTTTCGCTGCTCCAAATAGGTCATCGTGGAATTTTCGTTATAACTTTTTTCTGCGACGTTTCAGAAGTCGGAAAACAAACCCATTTGAGAAGACATCGTGCTGCAACTCGGGTCCGAATTTCAGAGCTTTTTGCACTATATTTGCGGAGATATGTTCTGAGGAAATTGGTCTTTTTGCAGACTCCTGAATTACATTCCAAACAGGTGACCTGGGGAAAATAGTCATAACTTTCTCTCTGAGCATCAGATTGAGATTTCACAAAAAGCTACAGAAAGAGGACGGATTATAATTTCTTCTAGATATTTTCAGAGCCAGAGGTCCAAATAGTGACACGTGGCACTTCATACAAGTTCGCTCTTCTAAAAAGGTCTATAATAAGGTCACTGTGGGCGATTTGGCATAACTCATCATTAGAGAATCCAATTGGGGTCAAACTGGTGGCATTGGAAAGAGGACACAGAGGGCTACCACAGGTCGCAATTTCAGAATTGGATGTTCTAAAAGTACAGAGATACATCAGAGGCAATATTGAGCCCCTACAAAGAAAAAAAAGGTGTGTAGATTTTTTAAATTTTTGCTTAAGATTGGTTTGAAAATTTATTTTGAAGGAATTCAAAGGGCTAGCAGAGCATTATTATCGCTAACTGATGCCCCGAGGAAAGAAAATGCAAACACCTAGTAAGGAACCTGAAAGCTCTAGCATGACTCATGAAAAAGAGGAAG
>APFE031755037.1:3841-22497 GCA_000404065.3 Pinus taeda
CAAAGACACTAACTATGAAAATATCCTTGGTCGCAAGATCAAGCGGTTCTCCTAGGTATTATTTTATACTTTTTCGAGCTTAGGAGACACAAATTTACGAAATAGTCCAATGAGGAGTCTTCTAAGTTTTTCAGACTCTCTAAATATGAAAAACGCCGAGTTTCTCGTATACTATCCCACGAATCTAGTAGAGAACACAACAAACTAATGCCCTTATCTTCATCTAAAATTTTAATATCAACAGATAATAACTGGCTTACCATATTATTAAATGCATTCAGATGCTTTTTCATCGAGTCTCCATCTTTCATCCCCAGGTTATACAAATTTTTTCTGTAGGAATAGTTTATTCACTAGAGACTTAGATTGGTAAAAAGTCCCTAACCTGTCCCACAAAGCCTTCGTCGAATCTTCCCCTGATACATGCAGCAATACTGAATATGAGATACACAATCGTATTGTTCTCTTTGCCTTCTAATCCAACTTCACTCGGTCTTCAGCTAATATTGTTGTTGGTTTAGTACCCCGAATCTACCACGATCCACTGATCTTTATCTACCATCAGATCCTCCATCTTGAGTTTCCACAACTCAAAAATCTAACCATTAAATTTATTGATCTCTATCTTTCCATTGCTCGTCATCTTCTTTGTCCACAAGAATAGATCCCACAGAACTCCCACTAAACAGGGTCTACCACAGGCCCAAGCAAAAAACCCTCAACAATAAATGTGTCCCCTTGAAGCCAAAACAACTCTGATACCAGATGCAGGTTTTAACCCCATAAAGAAATTAGCTGCAAGCAAATTCTAAAAATAGAAAATAAACAATGACAAGAGTGTAAAACATAAAACAAATATACACAAAGATATTCCCCTGGATCCCAAAATCGGTACTACCAGATTGATTTTTCATTATGTTCCTTTCAATGTTACAATACATATATACATGCTAAAGCATCCATAAACCCCAATCCATTAACCCTGGATTAGAACGTAACCATAGTTCCCTTGACCGGATCTACAAATACCTTGGACAAAAAACTATCATGCCCAAAACCATGTGCGAAATCCATGCACAAAACCATAGGTAGGTATTCCCACCTAATATAGGGTCCAAAAAAGTTTTCCCAGGGCGTTGCCCCAAACCCTGTGCAAGGGGGCTATTGTCCCTCTACATACCTCCTAACACAAGGGGTAGTTGCCCCCCCTATGACACCCCGACAGTGCCCAGTGCAACATACAGAGAACGTTCCCACCCCCCACGCATGAAGTAGTCATGGAAAGAATATAACACAACCCAACAGTAGTATGGATTGGTTGGTCCTATCCAAATATTCCTTCCAACCTTAAGCAATAATGGGAGATTCTCATTCAAAATCTCAAAGGAATGGCCCTCGTTTCTTATTTAGATCATGATCTCTGTACCTATAATTTTAGCCCATATAAATATTATATAGTTAAGGAAGGATACAATACTCTCATAAAACAACTGCCTCGTCTAACCTAAAATAAACTATGGAAGGAAATTTGGCAAAGGGATAGAATCCAAAAATTCTACACCTTCTATTGGACTTTAGTCCATCAAAAGATCCTTTCAAACAAGAATCTCAAAAAACATAACATTCATGGTCTTTCTCAGTTTCCACTCTGTATTGGTTGAGAAGAAAACATTTCTCATGTATTCAAGCTTTGTCCCTTCTCCTTGGAGGTATGGCAAGTGAATTTTACAAATCTAATCCTTATTGAAGCAATTATAGAGGATTGGAAAAAATTATTTGTAGCTTGGAAATGAAAATTTCCTTAGCCACGAAAATCATATTCTATTGTAATTTGGTGTTGGTCAGCACTCCCCAAATATATTTGCGAGGAAATATGGCTCACCATAAACACCATAATTTTTAAAAAGTAAAAGAAAGATCCATCCAAAGTAGCTTTAAAGGTAGTTAACCATATGTCTAAATCCATCACTTCTCAGGGATACAAATCCTCTGAGTTGGATGATCTATCATCCTCTGAAAGATATCGGATGAAGGTTGGAAAACCACCAGATCATGTGAGTAGCTTCAAGCTTCATCTAGTCAGAATAATTCTCAGCCATATACGACAAGACAATGGAATTTCAAAAACTGTTGGGCAAGCAAACATTGATATTCGTTGTTCTTTGATGAGGCATCAAAATGAAATCCAATGGTGGCAAAAGTGAGAAGGGTGATTCATTTCCCCGAAGAAAAGATTGAGATACAATATGCTAAGGGATTCGGAGTAGCCACTAACAATAAAGAAAATTTTCTTTCTCTTTGGAAGGCACATAACTAGCCATTGGAAAGAGGATTAAAAAAATTATGATATTTAGGGACTCACTTATAGGAATTCGGCATATGTGGGAGGCCAAATAATGGAAAAATTGCATCCTCTCTCCAATTGTGCAATGAATCCTCTTGGAACTCCAATAGTTTGAAAATGTGGAATTCCTTCATGTATTGAGAAATTTGAATACATCACCAGATTCTCTAGCCAATAAAGGATGAAAGTTGGAGAAATGAATTATCGACATAGAAAATAGAGCCATATTATAAGCTCAATTTCCCTGATCATTAAAAAAATATTGTTATAATAAGAATTTAAAAATGATGTACAACAAGGAGTGTTACACGGAAATTTGTCACCATAACTATCTGCAGTTAATATGGCTCCATCAATAGTCATATTATCCTCCTTATCAAGCCTTATACCTCTGCTCTCCATGTCAAACTTCAAAAAAGAGAGAAAGTCATTAAAAAACATGAATATCTCTGGGTACGCAGGTTCACTCTACCTTGTCTGCGGGTACGCATCCCAATCTCATTGTACCTACGTACTTGTACGCTCTGTAAGCCAAGGGATGGGTGCGTACCTGTAAAGGTCAAACGGCGCGAGTTTCATCTTAAAAAAGTTACTCGTGGTCACTTCTAGAGCCTTCTAGAAGAGTGTTTGACGTGTATTGAGCGCCTCCAGATGGTTCATGCATCCCTATGATAGAGTAACTTATCCCATCAAGAGAGGAGCTACCCCATCCAAAAGAGGAAGTATCCCATTGATGTTGGACCTGAATAACTTCCTCTAGAAGACTATAAATACAGGCATTGGGCCAAAGGAGGGGAGGTTGAAAGCTGAACATTCCAAAGGGTAGATGCTGCTGGAATTAGGACTTCCTTTTAGAAGCTTGTGAGGAGAGATTACCATCCTTTCTTGTTTCATTTGAAAGTGGGTGAGCTTGTCAAAGTAGAGGAAAACTCTTGCTGGACCCTGGGAGGAACTTGCACAACACCAAGGCTCAGGTTGTAATGGTTTCTTTTTTTTTCCTTAATACAAATAAGTCCATTCTTCTCAATGATTTGTTGTTAATGAATTGTTTCATATACTCCTTGGTCTATATGTTGAATATGCTTTGTTTTATGGAATATTCAGGTGTTATGTATTCGTTTGATTGTTAGTGTATGCAGGTTTCAAAGTGAAGGAGGAGCTCATCCGGATCAGCGAGGCTGGACTGCTACAACGAGCATTGGATTTGAGGTAGGATCGAAAAACACTTGGTTTCTCATAGAATAATGTATGTTTAGAGAAGGATTGCTCTTAATTGTCTTGTTTATCACTAGAGAGTCTTAGACTCCTAGGGAGGTTAGTTTTGTCAGCAAAAATAACTCTTTCCGCATGACAAGGAGCATGATATGTTAATTAATTTTCCAAGATAAATGGTAAACAATGCATCAGGCAACATGGTTTGGAGGTAGGCATTTACAGCCTAGCCTTGAGCTCCTTCCCCTATGTATTCCTAGCAATATGAACCCTACAGATGGAACTCGACCTCTCCCTTTAAGTTCCTTGTGTGTTCAAATCCTTGTAGTGGAATGTGACTTATGAAGAGGTGGAATAATTTGCATTTAATTTGCAACAAGGTGGAGTTAAATACGCACCCCTTCATATCATTTTATATTTTCAGTAAGATTTTCAAGATTGAATGGCTATGACTAATCTAGCCTCTTATTGAATTGCAACAAGGATGGCATTCATATGTAATGGAACTTTCATATAGAGGACCTTGTGGGACTACACCTGGTGCATAATTTTATATACCCTATTTTGGGCCATGAATCCAACAAGGAATTACAACAAGGATACAGTGGCATGTAGAGTAAGCACCTACATACAATTTTTATTGTCACTCAAGCTCATAATGGAGAGTCTAGGTTCCTTATCATGCACAGTTCAACCCATTGACATAAATCATGTAATGGAAAGGGTGATAGTGGCAATGAAGGGCATGCTAAGTTTCTTCCACTAGCAAATTGAAGCTTTCAAAAATACACATGATTCCCTCCAGTTGTTAAAAATCTCAATGTTGGAATTCATGCAACTTAAGCTAGACTGACTGTAAAATGAAATCCATAATGAAGTGGTATCCATACACTACAAATTGGTGGACTCAAAATAATTGTTTACTGTAGGTTTCCAATTAACCTGAGTAGAAGGTGGGGCCAATGAAGATGCAACAAGGAAGAAGAACAATAGAATCAAGAACCAGAGTAGTCAGGTTGAGTAAATATCCTCAACTTGAGAAATCCAAAGTCTAGAATACCAACATATTGTCATTATTTTCTTTGTTTAAATTTATCAATGTTAAGTATATTTTGCTAGTATCGATGGGTTTACTACAGAGTCTATAAAAGACATCTATTTCAAATTATAGGTAGAAAAATCCAGAAGCATAGGATCTTATTGTTTTGGACCGTTGAAAGTGAAATTATAGAGGAGATGGATGAATTATGTAAGGGTACTGGCATGAAAACCATATTTTATTTTTAATATAAATATTCTAACCATTCCTTTGAAATAAGCTAGGGTTTGAAACCTTTCGAGAGCATTTTGAGGCATAAAATGATGTTTTCGGGGGGGGTAAAACTTTAGAATAACTCCATTTATTCCTATTTTAGATACATATACCTTTCTAATGACACAATAATCACCTCAATGAGATTCTGTATGCATAAATTATGCCACTCATGAGCTAAGCTCCATGTTTTGTCCACCATAATTTGAGAAGATGTCATGCCAAACCCCCATTACTCAAGAAAAATGGGCTAGCCATGTAACCATGATGAAGAAGACCCTAGAAGAGTCTGTATTGTAACTATGGTTAAGAGTTGAGGAGGTTAAACCTAACCACTAGTAGTCTATTATGATGTGTTATAATTGGCCCACTAGGAGGAAGAGGAGTTCCATTATTTTCAACTACATTTGCTCCATAAATGAGCAGAGTAGCTAACAGGGATAGGAAGAGAGAACACAAAGAGTATTTGTGCATTGTATTATTCAATGGGTCACGAGCGTTAATTCTTTGTACTCACAACCATCTTCTATTTAGAGAAAGAGAGAAGACTGAACTCACCTTCCAACTCAGTTTTCTTTCGAAAGGGTTTCCTAGGTTATATCTTGTGTCAAATCATGAGTTTTTATTTCATTTTTCTCAATTTTCTGCATAATTATGATTTTCATACATATGCAATAAACAATAATTTACATATGAATAAATATAAAGAGAAAAAAACCCTCATACTACAGATTTTGGATTTTTAAGTATAGTTTATCAAATTTGTTGTTACAAACTATCTAGTGGAATATCAACAGAAATCTACAATTCGTATTGGTATTAGAGTAGGTTTCTTTGGGTATATTATGAATATTTGCAAGGAACCTATATTGTCTAATCCAAAAGTCATAAAACCACAATCATGGATGACAAATATATGAATAACATTTGTGATCCTACAGAGGAGAGGTTTTCATGGCTGGAAGCACAAGTTGCAAATATAAGTTATAATTGAATCTCCTCATGTCAACCTTGATTAATAAGCTTAGAATATTTAGAGAAGATGGGGGTTCTAATGCATATGACTAATCAGGAGGGAGATCAAGAGATTGGAAAGAAATAGAGACTAAGCTTAAGAGAGGACCCAAAAGAGGTCAACCTAGTTCGAGTGCCATGAACCATTCAAAGTCCCTATTCAAAATGGAAGAGAATATTGATATCAAGCTATACTAATATGGTATAAATGCTTTAAAGATAAATCATTGGTTGCAACAATTAGAGGTTTATTTCAGTATTCATCATAGAGAGGAATAACAAAATATTTCATTTACACAACCAAAATTACGGGGCCATTCCCTGACCTAGTGGGAAAGCCACAAGGGGACATTAAATTTGGAGGGAGATCCTCGAATGACTAAGTGGGAGAAATTTAAAACCCTGAAAATCACAAATTTACCCTATTAGGTATGTATAGGACCAGTGGATCCATTGGCACTACTTCAAGTAAAAGCAAGGGTAGAGTGTACAAGAGTACACCATAGAGTTCATAAAGATGGCCATAATGTTGGGTATCTACCCAAAGAACCTAAATGAACTCCTCAAGTATCTAGGGGATCTACATAGCCATATGTAGAAAAACGTGATGTATTTTAAACCCATGGTAGAAAAATATGCTTGTGTATCATAACAGTACCTAGAGAACATAGGCCAGAAGAAAGGGAAATCAAGTTGGTTGAAGTAGAAGGAGCACCATGATGTGTCTAAGGAGGGAAACAAGAAGTGGAAAGAGGGAAAATATAAAAAGATGAAATCCAAAACACATAAGTGCAAGGATCCCAACAACCATTGCAACCATTTTAATATGGACAAACACATAGAGGAGAAGTGTTGGAAGTTACATTTGGTGCTTAACTTGAACAAAAAGGAAGGATAATGAGAATAAGAATATCATGGCCATTAATTTGAAAAAGTAGATTTAAATCATCTTGGACGTGAATGAGAATATCATTTTTACATCAATTCAAAAGGATTTGAATGAGTAGCCTTGAGAAATGGGAAGAGAAAGAAATGACCAAACTCTTCCACATAAATATATAGGTCAAGACAAAAATTGATGCTCTGTTTGAATCAAGATCATAGGAAAATCTCATTCTAGTAGAGTTGGTAAACAAATTGGGACTGGAAATTTATGATTGTTGTTGTAGGGATTTAATCATGGTGAAAAAAATGGAAAATGCTCTCAGGTTTCCCAGAACCTAAGGCAGGCGGATCAAGGTATATACTACAATAAATGTAGACGTATTCAATTAAGAAAGCATTAGATTGAAATTGACAAAGAAGAGGAATGATTGATTGCTTGTATTTACATGAAACTTAGTTGGAATAGTCAGTGTGGTTGAGAAAGATTCCTCATCCAGTTCCAAGGATGAAATTTGCACACAAGGCAGACATATGTTATATTCACAGCATATATACTTCACCTATTCAAAACACTAGCTAGTAAACAACATGATACCTTTAAATGCATTGACAATAACCATAATCCAAATAATTGCAACATAAACATAAAAAATATAAGCTTGAGACAATGATATGGATGAAACAACAGTAAATCTATATATTTGGTGAACGAAGATTACATCCATAAGGTGTTGCAGCAAAACCTCCTTCAGCTCCTAGATCCTCAATCTCTCTCTCAATCAATATATTTGCAGCATAACATTACAATGAATTTTGATCTTGATTACATGCCCTAGCCTCCATTATTTATCAAATGAAAGGCTCTAATGTTTTACCAATTCCTTCACCAGTTCAGTTTGGGAAAAATCCAAAGGATGGAAGATGTTTCCTCTACTTTATCGCTTTCTCCTAGTCTAGTAGTCTTGGTTTAGGATAGGCAACATCCATAGATGAGCTTGACGTGATATTTTCCAGATTTTTAGAGTCAAATTTCAGTAAACAATGGAGGCACAGTGAGTTAACTCATGATGTTTTCTCATAGGCTCGTGAAATTCGAGTAATGTGGCCCTCATTAAGGTACAAAGTGTTTATGGCTAGGGTAATACAGGTTGTTTGTTTTGGCCATTGTTTATAAACTTTGTCCAAGTCTTGCTAGGTGTGTTACTATGGAAACAAATGTATGTAATAAGGGTTTATTCTAGTCAAAAAATGTTCTTCTCCTCTAAGTTGATGAGGAGATATTTTCTAGTATAAAAAATTCCCCCTAAAGTGTGAGTACAAAGAAGAGGATGATAGCCAAAATACTTTACATTATAGCTGAAGGGAGAGAGTTTCAAATTTTTCAAACAAAAAGATGCTTGAAAACAACACACCTATGTCAAAGATATATAATAATGATGTCTTGATTCAAGCATTCCCATGCTTAGCAGCTAAACCATAACGATGTCTAATGGATCTATGACATATCATCCACCAATAAGCATAATGTGGATAGATGTCATAATGTACCAAGTATGATAATTTTTCTCCAAAAAATAATAGTTGCAACTCTGGAGAGGAAACAAGGCTTAGTGATGTAAGCCTTTACCAAAGGTCTTCATCCACATATCATTATAGCATAATTATACACATGAATAAATGAGTTACTATCGATCATGTGAGAATTATTTTGATTAGCTGTTAATGATAAAAACCATTAATAGATGCAAGTATATCCATCGATAAGGATGATGGTCTCCAAGATGCACGGTACAATCTAGCAAGTGTGAATAAAAGAGTTGAGGTCGAACACTAATAGAATCTTTCAAGTGGGAGCCAATAAGGAAAAACCCCAATCAAATGCACAAAAACATGTCACTAACAATTGCAAGCTCTAAGTTACTGACATGTATCTCGATTTTCTTCCTGGACAATGTGTTGAAGTTGATAGGAAGGAACTTGTCAATGGTAGGCAATAAGGAGTCCTACATTAGTTAACAAGAAAAAAGACAAAAAAGATTGATTTTGAAGATAGAGCAAGACAATAGGATGAACTGACTAAGGGAAAGATTCATATGATTGAATGATTGGTAAAGGTAACCTATTGTAGGTGAACCCTTGAACAATAGAAGGTGTGACACCAAAAAGACTAGGCAACTTGGGCTCAAGAACACTAGGAGTAGCAGTACACGAAGATGTAAGGACATTAAGGTATCAAGGCAAGACTCATAAGATGATATGGTTCTCATAAAAGTTGACAAAAAGAGGAATATGTTGGGAAAAGTGTCATGTTCAAGGGATTAACAAAATATTGTTGTCAAAAATTCCATCAGATATAGATATAGGAACCACTGCATCATCCAATTTTTTCCCAATCTGGTTCAGTTTAGTGATTCTAGAAAGGGTAAAATCGGTGGTATTTTCACATTTAGAGAGTCTAAAAAGACCATAAAGAAGACTTCAAGGGGGTACCTTTTTCATGGTTGATAACTGGGTGTGATAAATGGTTAATAATATACTTAGCATAGTTCATTTTCCGTAGTTAGTTCATTGAATCTGGATAAAGTGATATACTTATGCTCAATAGATTCCCACCTTATTTTGTTATGGGTACGAGGGGAACAAAGTAAACTCGATATTCTTTGTAATGTTTGAAACAAGTCAGATAAAGAAAATCTGTAGTATCTTTTTTATTTTAAGCAATGAGAAAAAGATAGAAAAGGAATGACTCAATTTTTTTTTGTAGGAGTTTTACAAGCTCGAAAGAGGTAACTCGATGTTTTTTTAGCTTTACAAGCAAGAAAAAGTCCCTAAAAATAAAGATCACATCGAGTCTATAACGGTCAAATATACAGAAATTAACTTGAAATTGCATTAGATCACATTAAGATATTTCAAAATAGGTACTAAGATTGATTCATTTAGAAAAATATGGAAAAATTGCTTCAACATGACTAATTTGAGGGTTACGCATATCTCCAATGTCTATAAATAGGATTTGAAGTCCTCATTTTCACTAATTTAGTTGGTGAGAGATATTTGTAGAGAAAAAAGAAGAAGATCTTATAGAGATAATTGTACACAATTTGGGCCACCATTTTGACACCCGTCAGTTGCAGGTAAGAGTTAAAACCCTTCTCTTTCATTAAATGTGTTTTATTTTAGTTTTTACCTTAAGTTTTTTGTTTTTATAGGATCCCTAGCTCACTTGTTTGGGTAACGTAGTTGCCTAGGCCAGTCATGCATATTAATGTACCCTTCCCAAATGGGAATCTCATGTTAACACACCCCGTTGAGGTCAAATAGGTTGATTTAACGAAAATATCAGGGAGAAAAAATAATTTCTCAATATAGAAGCTTGACAAATGAGGTGAGAACTAATTTTAAAGCTTGATTTTGTTGGATAACTACAACACAATGAGTCTATCGAGAGAAAGAGTCCATGATAGGGAATAATTTCAAATTTTGAATGAGCTAGCATGCTTAGTAGCATTATGAAGATATGGTTTTATGAAGTTTACATGGTTGGACCTAATGAAGGCCCGAGAAGAACTTTTGAGGACAATTCAAATGTGGGATGAGAACTAAGGGGTGTTCATAGTGGGGGGGCATGAATTAAACATTGAGAAGGATGATATCTACTTTATTAATGTTTTATCTTTCACAGGGGCACGAGCAAACCTGATGTGAATCAAACTTAATCCCCAAACCATAGGTGATTTAATCATAATCTTTTACACACCAGACACCCTCAAAAATGAGTAGCAGAATTATGGTCGAAAGAGTGAGGGAGAGACCAATGAGATCTATCTTGTGGATGATAGTTTGAACAATAAGGGCTAAGATCTAGCATGTATAAACAAAGACCCAAATTCTTATAGTAATAGATTGTATGAAACCATGGGTTTTTTACTGGCATGAAAGTCTTCTCATATGAGTTAAAGCAAAACTGACAGCGTGTAAGACTCGAGCCCAAAGAGAATTTGGGTATGACACACTGATTGTATCCTTCTTTCTAGAGATATTTCTTATCATGAGGCCTTGGGTGATTCTTTCCATAGAAGGTTTAAGGGAACCAAGGATGCAACGATGGTCTTCCTTAATGCATCAGAGAAGAGGTGGGCCTAATATAAAATATTTCGATGCAAACTTATTCGACTAGTTGCAGGCTTATATCCCTATGATTGAAGAATTTCCATATGCATTGATGAACTACACAGGAGATATAGAGTTGGTTCTACCACTAGGTACTTGGTGGAGCCCAATAGGTATTAATATAAAATAGTGACAAAGTATTTTTATTTTTGAATTTTATGCAATTTGTTTGGTGCAGATGTAACAAACTAACAAGAGTGTTGGCATGAAAAATATGTGGCACTAGTGCATCCTACATGTACACCTCATCATGCGAAATAAGGTGAGAAGCTTCCTAAGTATGGAACAACAACTAGGGTTGTGGACACTATTGAAGGGGGTGATGATGCACATAACCTATGTGAGGTTGCTAAGAACCTCAAGGATTCATTTGCAGTGGCATACAATGGGTGTGTCAAAGAGATTTTTTGTACCTATTAGGAGGATAGTATGGGTGGTGATATGTTATCATGAGTAGCAAACTCAGCAGGATTAGATGTTGTAGTTCTTGGGTGTCATTCCAGGCTCGATGAAGTCATTTTGTAAAAAAACCTAAGTTTTGGGGATTTTTGGATGTGCTGAAAACTTGAGACAATATATATATATATATGTGTGTGTGTGTGTGTGTGTGTGTGTGTGTGTGTGCATTTTAAGGTGGATTTGATATTTTTATGTATTTTTCAATGGAAATATACACTTACGCTTGCAACTGTAATAAATGTGATACATGCGAATATAATACATTTCAACTAATGCATTAGATTCTCTTGGAATATATTAATAAGTGATGAACTCAAAATATCGTTCCAAAAGATGAACTGTTAAAAATTGACACGAGAATATTGGATTATGAATTTGATAATCATTATTCAAATGCATAGCCGCCAATTGGGAGTTTAACATAACCACTAAGTTTGAAACGCCAAGAGAAATATCCTCCGAAAGGAGTTTCATAAATGTAGTGTATTCGACAACATTATTAGTAGAATGACCAAGGAAGATTTCACCATAACTAAAGGGTTATGAAGTAGGTATGAAAATCACCCATAAATCTAATGTAATGTGCCAAGTATGTCAACTAGCACCATCCACATAGCCAACATATGGTAAGAGTAGTGATGAAATACGTGAAAAAGATACAAGCATAAGGAAAACAACCAAGTTTTAGCTAAAAAAAAGCAACGGAAAAGAAGCACACCAAAAGAGACAAAACTTTGTACATAAAATTACAAAGCATATGCTATTTAAGCATAATACTTATTTGGATAGAGCCTATTGTGAGGCTCAACGAGTCGGATGCCATCACAATCCATAAGTTCATAGGCCCCTTTAGAAAGGACATGGGTGACAATATAGGGATGATCTGAAATGCGATCTTAAATAGAAACTAAGGTATTACAGACTTATGTGCAGGAAATGCCTATATTACTTAGTGCAATGGATCGATAAGATTGTGAATAATATAGACAATCAACAATTAAAAAGGAACAATAACAAATATCCACATAGCCAAATGATAAAGGAGTTCACCAGACTTCCTGGCTACATCTCCTGGTCCAAGCTTTTAGTGTGACCTCTATATTATGTCTTCAAAATAGAGATTACAATTGTGAGCTCAAACATTAAGTCTCAACACAGCAGTCAGCGGTAATTACATAGAGTTACACGACCACCAGACCCCTTGGATGTTTCTCTAAACCCTTCTGGTTTTGCTCTGCTCTACTTCCTCTAGCTCAGCATAGTCAACTCCCTCTGGCTATCTAGCTCTCGGGCTCTGTCAACCTCTCTGTCCCCTTGTGTGTTTAACTTTTCTACATTTATCATTTTTTATAAAACGTTTTTGTTACAAAAATGCTTAAAACATGGAAACTAATTTGTTTATATTAGAAACAGTTTGAACGAAAGGATCGGTAGGCGTAGGTGGTCCCGATCATTTGGCCTTTCCCTAACTCTAATCCTGAAATAGATGAATTGGATAGTTGTCATGCCTCGTCTACCAACACCCCCTTTGATCACTGATCTACACTCCGTTAATCCAACGGCTGACGGCCTTTTCGGGTGGCCCACTTGCACGGGGATTACCCACCCGAAAAAGTGGTTTCCGCTCTCCTGCGCCATGCTACGTGTTAGCCAATGTATGGAATCAGGCAGATCCCATCCAATACCGCTTACTACTTGAAGCCCGTCCGAAATACCGTTTACCATGAAATTCAAATTTCTGTTGTTTTGGTTCATAATTCCTTTGGGTCCTTTGAAATCCTTTGTGCATGTGTAAAGTCCTCCTCTTTGATTATTTTTAATGCCATAAAGCATAGAAAATCACATATTGCATAGACTTTGGGCATGTGATTAATTTCCACCTTTGGTAACATTGCGATGTGATTATGCGATCTTCACCGTTGGATCTGTGGGCCCAATACAACTGCTCTCGTTAAGTCGTTGGTTCACTGATCACATTTCCCAATGGACTACCTCTGATACATTCCATTGGCCACCTCCGATGTGATATCGTCGATTCCATCCCGACCGTTTATCTGGCAGATCCAATGGCTCTGATTCAATGATTCATCATTTTCGCTTCACATGGGTTTCCGCCATTCCTTATTGTTTTTCTCTGCATTCTCTATTTCCAATATTTGAAGACTTAGAGGGTTAAGATCCATTTTTTATCACGCCTCCCCACTGAAAAGCTTTTGGACCACCAAAAGTTGGTTTTAAGCATCGATCAAGTGAGGATATTATTCCTTCACTTGTCCAATTTCTAAACATTGTGCCTTGCTTGGATTCGAACCCTTGAGTCCTACTCTCAGGTACTCAACATCCCCTCGACATGTAGTTCTCACCTTCCTGTCCATAACTGTGTCCTTGTGCAACTCATTGAGATACTCAGGCAACAGATCCTTAATAGAAGGCAACTGACCTTGCTCTTCAGGATCTTCAATCATTGAAGGTTCATACAATCTCAAGTTTTCAACATTAACGACTGAATAGATCTGCATATAAGCTAGTAGTTCAAGGCGAAAAGCATTTTCACCAATTTTTCCAAGTATCTTGAAAGGTCCATACCTTATTGGTTTAAGCTTCTTACCTTCACCCTGCATTCTTTCTTTGCTAATATATAGCCAGACTTGATCACCAATTTGGAAACTATGCTCAACTCGATGCTTATTATGTCTTGCCTTATACTTGGCTTGACTTATTTCCAACTATTCCTGTACTTATTGGTGAATTTCTTGGATTTGTTCAATGAACTTAGTTGCTTTGTCCACTTCATTGTGTCCATCAACTGCTATATCTTTACCAAAGACAATATCCAAGGGAAACTTTGGTATAAAACCAAAAAAAGTCTCAAAAGGAGATCTCTAAGTAGAAGAGTGTTTGGCACGGTTGTAAGCATGCTGCACATAACACAAATGCTCATCCCAAAGCTTGGGATGCTTGCTGCAATAGCCTCTGAGCAACTGGATCACTATCTTATTGACCACTTTTGTCTGACCATCTGTCTGTGGATGAAATGTTGTGCTTTTCTTCAATATGGTGTCCATTTACTCCCATAGACTTGACCAAAACTTCCCAACAAATCGATAGTCTCAATCAGATACAATAGAAGTGGGTAACCCAAAATGAACCCATACATTCTAAAAGAATAACTTTTTTGTTTGTTCAGTTGTAACCTTCTTATTACATGGTATCAAAATACACATTTTACTGAACATGTCCACACCTACATACAAATAATCATGACCTTTCCTAGACTTTGGGAATCCCCCAACAAAATCCATGGAAACACTTTCCCAAGGACGAGAAGGAATTCGGAGTGGAGTGTACAAGCCTAATTTTCTATTACTGGGCTTGCTTTTAGCACACATAGTACACCCTTTGATATATCTAGAAATTGTTTCATGCATTCTTGGCCAATAACAGAACCTTTGCAACTGTTTTACTTACACCAAAATGACCTAATATGAGAGAAGTATGTGCTTCTCGAATTATGTTAACTCTTTCAGTTTCTGGAATGCATAGCTTTCCCAAATGATATAAGAGTTGGTCCTTTGCATAATAATCCAATTCTTCTACCTGTTTTCCATGACTTAAAGTTGCATATACATCTTTAAAATCTACAACTTGAGCATATTGTTCAATGTAACTTTCATGAATTACTGAGTTGTGCTTAAGTATAGTAGATGCATTAATGATTGGTCTTGATAACATATATGCAACCTTATTGTGTATGCCTTTCTTATATCTTATGACAAGATGAAATTGTTGTGGAAAACCCATCTACCTATAATGTCTTGATTACTGCAATTTAGTTTGTGAGTGAAAATATTGAAGTGGTTGATGATTTGTATGTATGATTGTTTTTTTACCCATTATGTAATGTTTCCACTTTTTCACACTTTGTACTAATGCACACAATTCTTTATCATATTTAAGATAATTAACTACTGTAGAAGTAAATGTCTTAGAATGATAACATATGGGTTTTCTGTGTTGCATCAACACTGCTCCCATGGCATAGTCATTAGCATCTGTCTCAATCTTAAATGGATGTTGTAGATCTAGTAGTGCCAGTACTGGTGTTGTACTAATTTTCTCTATCAAGGTGTCGAAGGCTTTCTATTGTTTTCCTCCCCATTGAAACACCTGTTTCAAACTTTTTAAAGCATGTAAAGGAGCTGCAATCAGTGAAAATTTAGCAATAAACTTTCTCCAATATTGTGTTGCCCCTATGAAACTCCTAAATTCTAAAGCAGATTTTGGTTTAGGCCAGTTCACAATGACTTCAACCTTAGAGGGATCTATCTTCAATTCACCACCCCCTACAATATAACCCAAATAATTTAAAGATGTTCTACCAAATTCACATTTCAATAGTTTCACATAGAGATTTTCTCTTTTTAAAACATCTGAAGTCTGCTTCACATGCTTTACATGTTCATCCCATGTCTTACTAAAAGCAAGAATTCATATAAATAAACTATTACAAAATCATCAATAAATGGTCTAAATACATCATTAATAACTCGCATAAATGTAGCAGGAGCATTAGTTAAGCCAAAAGGAATAACCAACCATTCATAAAGTCCTTGCTTTGTCTTGAAATCAGTATTCCAGACATCTTATTCTGCGACTCGGATATAATGATAGCCACTTCTTAAATCTAACTTAGAAAAGTAAACTTCTTCTTTCAATTGATCTAATAAATCATCTATTTGAGGAAGAGGATAATGATTCTTAATTGTTATTTTATTTAGTGCTCTAAAATCAATACACATTTGCCATGAATCATCTTTCTTTCTCACTAGCATGATTGGTGATCCACATGGTGATGTGCTTGGTCGTATAAACCCCTTATTGAGCAACTCCAGTACCTGCTTCTTTATCTCTGCATTCTCTAACGCTGATACCTTTAATACATGTGGTTGTAACTGTTGTTTCATCACCTGAGTCTAACCCCAAGTCCTTCTAAATAGCAGCAGCATTCTTTGTCTCCTTGCCCCCAAACTTCTTAGGCTTTAGTTCTAGATGCAAAGACCAACAGTGTGCCTCATCATGTCCTTCTTTCTTACAATGAGTGCATGAATTTTTATCCTTCTTTACTATGTTTTCTTTCCTCTCCTTCCATTTCAGTTTCTTCTTTTCCTTGTTCTTGTTTACAAAATATTTAGATGATTTCCCAACCTCTGGGTTTACATTCTTACCTCTAGCCTCTAGATGTGTTTCTTGAACTGATACATCATCTAAGCTAGTGGGATTAAACATAAGTATAGTATGTCTTAAATAAATATGAAGACCACGTATATACTTCAATAAAGTCTCAGGTGAGTCCAATGAAATACCTAGAGTTAAAGCTCTTTTCCTGAATTCCTGAGTATAACTCTATACACTCTATACCTTCAATTTCCGAAGAGTTTTCCAACTCATCATTGCCTACTACATGTAAGCCAAAGGATAGAATTGCTTTTTGATAGCAGAAAAAAATTCATTCTAGGTAGAAATGATTTTACCATGTTTTTGAAGATTAGCTTGTGTCTTACCTTCCCACCATACCAGTGCAGTTCCTCCTAGTCGAAGGCTAGCCAGCTGGATCTTCTTACTTTCCGATTCATCGTTTTGCACCCTGCAATATACATCAATTTGCCTTATCCAATTATCTATATTTTCTGCATTAAGTTCTCCATCATAAATTGACAAATCAAACTTTACAGCTAATTTTATTAAAGAAGTTTTCTTCTTCTTCTTTGAAGAGCTAGTTTTATGTGAAGAGGATGAATCTGAGGATGATGATGATGATGGAGGAGATGGTGGAGGAGGCATTCCTCCTTTTCCTTTGTCTTTTGGAGGTGAAAATAGAAAAGGTTCCTCTACTCCTTTGTCTAATTTAGGTGTTGAAGTGCTTTCACCTCGACCCTTCTTGAACTCCAGATACATCTCTTCCACTATAGCTATTATGGTCACAAAATTATCTATAAACTGAGATTTTGATCCCAATGGAGCTTCTTTTGCCATTCTTCTCTAAGAAAATACCCTTTTGATCTTTGGATTAGCCTCAACAAGTACTCCTTCTCCTAATCTGAGCTTTAATCTAGTTAGCATTCATATTCTTACACAATCTTGTCTAACCTTAACAAAAACCTTATGCTCTGATACCACTTGATCTGAAATGCGATCTTAAATAGAAACTAAGGTATTACAGGCTTATGTGCAAGAAATGCCTATATTACTTAGTGCAATGGATCGATAAGATTGCAGATAATATATACAAGCAACAGTTAAAAAGACACAATAAGACATATCCACATAGCCAAATGATAAAGGAGTTCACCAAACTTCCTAGCTACGTCTCCTGGTCCAAGCATTCAGTGTGACCTCTATATTATGTCTTCAAAGTAGAGATTACAATTGTGAACTCAAACATTGAGTCTCAACATAGCAGTCAATGGCAATTATACAGAGTTACACGACCACCAGACCCCCTGGATGGTCTCCAAACCCTTATGGTTCTACTTTGCTCTACTTTCTCCACCTCTACACGGTCAACTCCCTTTGGTTCTCTGGCTCTTGAGCTTTGTCAACCTCTATGTCACCTTGTGTGCTTAACTTTTCTACGTTCATCGTGTTTTATAACATGTTTTTGTTACAAAAAATTCTTAAAGCATGGAAACTAATTTGTTTATATTAGAAACAATTTGAACGAAAGGACCAACAGACATGAGTGGTCTCGACCATCCAGCCTTTCCCCGGCACTAATCCCGAAACAAATGAATCGGATGGTTGTCATGCCTTGTCCGCCAACACCCCCTTTGACTATTGATCTATGCTCCATCAATCCAACTGCTGATGGCCTTTTCAAGCAGCCCACTTGCACAGGGATTACCCGCTTGAAAAAGTGGTTCCCTCTCTCCTGCATCGTGCTACGTGTCAGCCAATCTATGGAATCGGGTGGATCCCATCCAATACCGCTTACTACGTGAAGCCCATCCAAAATACCATTTACCATGGAATTCAAATTTCTATTGTCTTGGTTCATAATTCCTTCGGGTCCGTTGAAATCCTTTGTGCCTGCGTAAAGTCCTCCTCTTTGATTATTTGTAATGTGATAAAGTGAAAATCACATATCGCATAGACTTGGGCCTACGGGTAAGTTCTGCCTTTGGTAACATTGCAATTTGATTAAGTGATCTCCACCGTTGGATCTGCACACCTGATCCGATGGCTCTCGTTAAGTCACTG
>APFE031755042.1:0-16847 GCA_000404065.3 Pinus taeda
TGGGAAAATGAAAGGAGGGATATAAGGAAAAATTGCATTGAGAAACAAACAAACTGTCAAAACATAAGCTTGCAAAACACCCATCATTCCTCCATCGATTTCTTGCATGAAGTTATGATCATAATCCTCCTTTGCAATCATCACACCACCACTAAGCTCATGGAGGAGACATACCTGGACAAATTTAGGCGAGCTTGGAAGAGGGTTTGCTGATTGGATGAGTTTTTATGCCCAGAAATCCGCGCGCTGCCCAGATGTCCGCGCACGTGTAATTTCCTTTAGAAAAATTGCCCTCTCAGAGCCGCGCACTGCCCAGAAATCCGCGCACTTGCAGGAGGCTTTTGGAGGCCTTCCTGGTGTCAGAATTAGGTGCAGGATAGCTCTTTGGAAAGGTATTTGAGTCTACTTTCCAACCCAACTGGAATTTTTCAATTTGGAGTTGATTTGACCTGTCAAAAATCAAATCTCCCAAGACGGGTCAAAAAGTGCCTAATGAGGCTGCCTCAAGGAAGAGTGTTGTTGCAGTCAACTTTTGAATGCCTTCCTCAACCCCAAATTGAGCTCATGATAGCTCATTGGAAAGATATTTGTGTCTAGTTATAATTTTAACCATCAATAAATTCATTTGGCCAACCAAGCTAGGAGAAAACTTGATTTTCCCAGGGTCACTTCAGAGGTGCCTTTGATTCTCCTGAGGCAACGGTATTCTTGACATGTCTCTCAAACCATGACATCTGTGTAAAAAGTGAAGGAGGTTTCTCTTCCTTGGAATGTGGTGGACAAAAACCTCTCTCAGTTTTCCAAAATTCATCTCTGACTGCTCTGAAACATCATTTGAGTGAAACTTGCCCCGATGTGTGAAACAAGGAATTTGGTCGAAATGAAGCGAAATGAAGGGGATAGGGGGCTTCTAAATTCTTGGGGAATTTTTGGGAGTGGGGAGGGATGTTAGGAAGCAGGGGAAAGTGGAATCTCAGATATTGAGTGAGGGGAAGGGGTCCAAAAAGGCAAATCACATGCCAAACCTAGAAAATTGCCAGGTTATAGCTAGAAACTAGGGTTTGTGCAAAGATGAGGATTTTGGGGGATCTGAGTGTTGGGAAGTGTATGATAAGGTACAT
The DNA here is from genome assembly GCA_000404065.3 of Pinus taeda. Taxonomy (NCBI): domain Eukaryota; kingdom Viridiplantae; phylum Streptophyta; class Pinopsida; order Pinales; family Pinaceae; genus Pinus; species Pinus taeda. The sequence goes on from APFE031755042.1 coordinate 1,122, forward strand.
TAAGGATAGGGGAAGGTGTATGAACATCAGGAAACAAGTTTTGCCATTTATTTGACCGTTCAAGAGAAATTGGCTTCAAAACCCTAGGAGAGGGAAATGACCTTGCCTGGGCGCAACTGAAGCATGATCAAGGTATCAAATGACCCATTAGACACTGAAATGATAATGAAAACCCTATAAATGATGATAGAATCAGATGAATGATGACATAGATTGACATTTGGGCAACTTTAGAAGGAGTGAAAGCAAACCCTAGACCTAATGCCTAGTGACCAAATTTTGCTTGAAGACTCACTGAAATGAAAAAATTTGACCTTGACACTTCAAAATCACTATGTAAGAGCACATTTGATCACTGGAGGAAGGCTGTAAAGACTGACACTAACACCTGGTCTGTAGTTTGGAGGATGAAAGCTCCCCACCTGGTTGTCTCTCTTGCTCCCGCTGAAAGGAGTTGGTCGATGTTTCCAAAACAGGAGGGATATGTTGTTCAGAAGTCCCTTCACCCCTGATATTTCCTATGGTTTCTTTTGTAATTTCCTCTTCGGAATAGGGGTTTAGTCTCTGTCACTTTTCCCCTTGCTGATTTGTGGATGCCCTTGTGGGTGTGCCCTCTGTTCTATCCCTCTTTTTACCTCTTTCCTCATTGTGAGGAGTTTGCAGCACAGGGATTTCAGGTGCCTTTGTTTGTGTTGAAGGGCTTTGTTCTTGACCCTTTTCTTGATTAGAGGATGGCTTTTGTTCCATTGTGCTTTGTTGTTTTGAGTGCTCAATGTCCTTACCTTTCCCTGTAGGTAAAATGGTTTCTTTAGCTGGCTTCCATGAATATGTAGAAGTTGATGTGCTTGCTCCAATCGGTTGAGGCTGTGTGAAGGTGACTTCTGTTTAGGGCGTCGAGGATGGTTAGCAGGCACAGCTTGGGCTGCAGAGTTAAGCTATGGAGTTGAGTTGGTAGGTTGGTGACAGTATAAGCTTCGGAAGAGAAATAGTGAAATCTCATGCACGTTGTTTGCAGATGCAAAAAAATAGAAATAGGCGTAAAATAGTTGTTTTCATGACTTTTTAACGAATTTTGGACCTTTTGGCGCTTTTTGCGTATTTCGAAGATGACATCATCATGATGTCCTTTTTGTCGTGCAGTGGGTACGACAGATGACGTGGTGGCTGACGTATGTGATGACATGGCATATGACACGGTGGTGGGGTGGTGACGTCAGTGAATGACATGGCACAGGTACAGTGCAGAGGCGGGCGACGTGGACGCAACGTCATGCGGTGACGTAGGCAACAGGGGAGGGCAGTAAGTGGTTTCCATTGGACCGCCTTTGGTATGGGAGCGGTAATTGTCAGAGGCGGCCCAATGAATAGGAGGGCGACAAGTGTCCCGGTGTACGACGATGAAACCGTCGACTATCGGTTACTAACGTACTTTTGTTGAGGGGCGCTCGATATGGATGATGACCGTCAGATCTGGGGAGGTGATCCAACAGTGGACGGGAGGGAGATGTGAGCGATCTTTAATAGACAAGCACGTACGATAAACTACAGTTTTTGCATAGCTTCGAGCGGGTTTAGACCTTAGGTTATAGGTTTAATATGTGTTCGGTGCCAAACTATGGTTATTTGTTTAACCAAATATTAAACGAAATCCAAAATGAAATGCATGCGCGAAGGGTAATAAGGTATGGTCTGGGGGGAGGGTTTGATATGGTTATTTATTTAACTGGGTGTTAAATAAATCCCAAGGGTTAATGAACGCGGATGGTCTAACATAGAGTCCCAAATGGGCCTAATGTTTCCCGATCTTATATTATTTGTCTATAGTTTCCATTTGGAGGGGATATTTAGATTTTTTGGGTCTTTAATATAGTTTTTTGTAGAATAGGGGTGGGAAAATGATTTAGGGAGCTAGATAATAGGGTTAGATGTTAATATGACTTTTATGAAATGAAAATGAATGGAAAAATGTTAAAGAATTGAAAGAGTATGGAATGACCATTTTTACACAAGAAATGTGGTTTCTTTTCACTAAGTCAACTCAGATATCAACTTGGTTTTCAATAAAAATGGAGTGAAACTTGGTGTTTTTGAACAAATCCCAAGGTCCTTGGGGGGATGTTAGTGAATGATTTCTGAGGAAATGAAAGGGGAAGTTAGTCGTGCTTCCACTGTTGTACCACCAAACAACTGCCATGGTGCCAATGCCATAAATGAGATGAGTCCTTCTTGACAAGACAAAAATTAATGACCAACTTGCTTCTGCAACCTCAAACTACCTACTCAGCCTAACCTACCTAACATTTTTTCTTCCTTGGGTTGGGTGCACTTAGACTAGCAAACCCTAATTGTCGTCTTTTTCTTTTGACTTTCCTCCTGTCTAAATGTACCCTTATCTCTTCCAAGGGCCCAGATTAAACAGTTGGGCTCCTTAAATTCTCTACCTAGCTACTCATCTGCCAATCTTGAACTGTTTTGACAAATATTCATTCTCTATTCTACAACAACAAATTTAAACATGGAATGGTCCATATTGTATTGTTGGTCCATCTATCATATGTTGTAATATTTGCACATTGTGAAATTGTAAATAAGATAGCAGTGGCATTTTGACTAACCGCTTTCCTAGTTTTTGGTTTAGGGTTCATTTTCACTATTTTTTCTAACCAATTGATTTACTTGCCTCCTGATTATTCTTTTAAGGCATACCCTATTTTCATTTTTTAATTTTCTTTGTCTGTATAGAAAATATGGAACCTTTGCAGCATGCAAGAATGAACATATTTAGCACTTCCACTGTCAATCATGAAAAATGAAACCTATTGGTATAGGAATATAATAGGATCCATATATAGATGTTTGTAGGTGGGTGAGCCAGCTTCTGGGTTTTTGATTAGTGTCATTTCTCTGATAATTCTTGGTTCCACTTGGATATTTAATGATCTCTTACTCATCCCTGGGCAAATTCAGAGAGACAATTGTCATAGGAGTAGTTTTTGGAAGATTCCATGGTCATCCGCCTTGCAAACTATCTCTGCCATTTTTCTACTCTCACCCATCGCACCCTATAGAAGGGTTTTTTAGTATGCATCACATCCCTCATGTGCATTAGCTGAGATGCATCACACCCTTACCATGGAGCAGGTGAGATGGTCTGGTTTTGACTAGTACTGAGTAGTTTTTCAGGGAGAACTTCTGGGAGATGATGTAATCAGTTGACCTTGCTTCTTTAGGGTATGAAACAACAGTTTTAGGGGCTTAGAAGCCGTTTGTTTATGGACATATGAGATTGGGCTTGTAGTGCCCAAATATGGTTATAATAGTGTGCTTACGCAATCTAAGAGAAAATGAGGGAACAAGATCACACTCAGAATATATGGAGTTAAGCTTCGAGCCTTCAGGCCATCAAGGTGAACCCATGCGTAGGACAAAAAGGATAGTGCATTGGTGCATGCTAAAGGGACAAATGGAAAAAATTCAAGCCTTTGAGATGTGCTCATACACTTAACGATGGCACAATTCTTCATGTCAAAGGAGTGCGTGCTCAAGCTTTAGGCCTTATGACTAATCCATGCATTGAAAGGGAAGGATGAAGCCTCAAGCTTCATGAGTGTGGCACGTGATTTTAGGATTCATGCTTTGTGAGTGTGAGATGTGATGTAACACAACATATTTCTTCATGTTGAAAGAGTGCGCTCAGAGTCTGGAAGTGTGCTCATCATTTTGAAGTGCACTCACACTCTTAGAGTGGAATTTATAACGCAAGAAGGTCCTTTTTCTTCGAGAGTGTACTTTTTTTAGAGGAGAGAAGGTCCTTTTTATTTTCAAGCGCAATCTTTCGCTAATAACATCTAGAAGAATTCATTTGTTTGAAGTGCGCTTTGTTGTTTCAAAGTGCACTCATGATTGGAATGGTGCAATTCTCTCCAACAATGGCTACTTGTTCATCTGGAATGTATTTTTCAGTCAGGAGGGCAACATAAGGCTAGGTCACTTATACTTAGGAAGTATTAATGCACTATGAGACTAAGGATACGCTAGAAAGGACTTACGCCACATGTATGGGAGTAAATATGGGTCAATGAGGCTCATTGATAAATTACCCTTGTTACATAGTAAGAAGGCTAATGCCTCCACAACTTGCATTGAATAGTAGGACCAAGAAAGGGCTTCAAAATGTCTAAGTGTGACACCAGTATAGTAAAAGAGATAAATTCATTTGATAAAAAATCAAATATGGGTCAAGCACATATATTCGATTGATGCAATCCAAGGGAATGCACACGAATCACGAACAATAGAGACATCCTCGAACGACCGAAAAGCGACAATTGCAACATTATGAAAACATGCAAATGACATATGAAAAATATAAATAAATTGAAGAAAACACATTCCAGAGTGAATATAACATGAATATGAGACTTGTTAATATAAAAGAGAGAGCCAGAAAAGTGAAATTGACACTTCAGAACATAGAGGTGAGTAAAAGCAACAGTTTAGAAAACTAACTGGAATAAGAACACAATTGAAACCAAGGTGAAGGAGATTGTCGAAACAACGTGCACTCACTATTAGCATAAGCTAAGCCTCACATAGACATTGTATTAATGGATGTTACTATGCTTATTCAAGCTTGCATAAAAGAATTGTTCTCAAGAAAACATCGAAGACTATACATGTGAGTGGAAGTGACTTCACATTTTGAAGCTAGGAAGAAGACTTGAACATTTTGCTTAAAATGAAATGATCATGGAGTAACCATAGAGTGATAGAAAATAAGATCCTAAATAGGCTCAATCATTAAAGCCTGAGAAAAAATTTGAAGGGTGTTGATTGCAATGATAACACTTGGTGACACACTAGTAGCACTCTACCTTCCTTGTTTATGTTTAATTATCCAAGTGGAAGGTATCAATCTTTCAAGAAGTATTGATTCATATTGTGGATTACCTTGGCTTTCATATTTAACCTGGTTAGTGATATAGTCTCTTCCATTACCTTACTTGGTTAAATACATATAAATTCTTTCTGAATAATAATTATTTGGATATAGGAAGGATAATATGTGCAATGTGTTTAAGATATTCAAAGTATGAATTTCATCTCTCGTTTTTCTCTGCTGCTAGAAGACTTCGAAACTACAGTGAATATATTCACTACGGGAGCATAACTATTGCTTCACTACCAACGATTATGGACAATAACCCGGTGAAGTCACTTGCATCACCTCCCTATGCTAGAAACCATTCTCTTCCTTCATGCTTTATTTATTTAATAGGACTGTGCTTCAACACTTATTATTTTCAATGGGCAGAAGAGGGATTCTGACTTATTGAGATTAGAGGAGGTTTCCCTTCAAAGAAATACTTATCGACCTATTATTTTCATTTTCTCACTAATTCATTTCCCCCTTATCTCTTATCTAGTTGTAGTGACCAATAAGAAAAAAACTATTTACTTACAATAACAAGTTGAGGAATGAGGATCCTAGAATATTTACATGATTTAAAATTTGACCAAAGGTATTCCATTCAGGTGGATCATATTTTCCATTCAGAAATCATGGACTCTAAATATATGTAAACCCAAGATAGAGAATGGGTAATAGATTAGCCAAGCATTGTTTTTCATCATAATTTCCCTTTTCAATTTTTGCCACATTGTCTTTTGAGCCGGATAGGAACATATTTCGTGCAAATCCTTATTGAAAAAATAAATAAAAATAGATGCCAAGAAAAAAAAGCCAAAATAACCAAGAAAATGGAAGCGAGACATAAAAATAATGTGCAGGATAATAAAATAAACAAATGCAAAGACTCAATGGAGAAAATGGTAGATGTTGGATATAGTGCAAGGGAACTAAATGCAATTAAGACTACTCCTAACCTAACATGCTAGAAGGTTAGGGCTAAGTTTAATGATATTTCCAATGAAGCCAACATAATTTATCGCAAACTTCAATCACAAAGATATGAGCAAGGAAAACCAATATATAATAATGTGGAAAATAAAAAACATTGGATAGTGGATGAAGAGGATGTTTATATAACAACATTTTCTTCAATGGAACTAGATTTGAGGTCTAGATATTATAAAACAAAGTATTCTTGACAAGCTGAAGATGAAGTGGTGTACTTGGGAAACCATCATCACATACAGTAACAAAACGAGAATCATAATGGTGATTATTATCCAATATTTTAGACTAATTAAGATAATTAACTTTATTTTACTCATTACCAAGATTGTTATATTCAAAATCTTCGAAGGATGGAAGAGCATATTCTTGGCATGTGTTATCACTGAAAAGATTTCAAAGGAAAAGGGTAAGGTAAGGAAGAATTGGTATTGTTCATTCTTGTCCTCCTTTCATGCATAAGAAGCACTTGGCAAATTCAGGGTCAGCATGCATCAAAGTTCTTCGAAGGCTCAAGCAACGCACGTAAGGTAATCCTAAATTTTGATATAGACTATCTTTTGAAGTTTACCTTAAAGAATGGTGTCAAGTTATTTAGTTTTGAATAGCCTCATGTCATATAGAAGAGACATTACAATATAAAGAAGCTCAAGACAATCAAATTTTGGCATTAGAAACTGGGTTTTGTAATTACACAGCAGTTTCATAGCACGCTACAAAACTGCTGAAGCTGATGCCTAATACACAGTAGTTTCGTAGCGTGCTACGAAACTGCTGTAGTTGCATATTTTGAGGAAGATTGACAGATTTTGAGGGACAAAAGGGAAACCTTTTGAAAAGAAGTTTTTGAAGAAGGATCTGTTGCACAATACAAGCAATCCAGCAAGGGAAAATGAGCAAAGGAAAAGCATATATGAATCATAAACCATTTGTTATAAAAGTGATCACAGCTAGTATTGTTCATTATCCTTCAGGCATCATTAAAGAGGTTTTATCTTCACACGGGTGCATGGAAAAGGTCTACAACACATGAGTAATTGGCAGTTCAATACATTTTTGTGTAATCAAAGAAGAACAACAGAGATAATTAATTTCGAAGATCCTTGTGGAGACCAAAAGCGAAAAAGGAGAAACTTTCTCTCCTTGTTTTTACGAGTCAATTTCTAGAAGCATTTTTTAGCATTTAAAAACTCATCTCTGAAAAGTGAAAGAGGTTTTAATTCTTAATATACTTAACTGAAAAAACCTCTTCCACCTTCTTCAAATCCATTATTATTTGAGATAAATTAATGATCAAACTTGCGCTACGAAACTGCTGTAGGTGCCGTTTTTCACAAGCATATTTTTACACCTGTTTTTTCAAAGACTCATTTTTGTCGGTAGGAAATATGTTTCAAAAAACCAAGAGTTATTTTTGTTCAACAATGATTTTTTCACAAAAGCCTCCTTCAGTTTTTCTAAATACAGTTTTTATGAGAAGATATGAGCTCTGTCCCAAGACCTATTTTTCAGCTAGAACAGGCAAGGAATAGTCTCCTAGTTTCTAGGAACATTAAAAGGATGAGTCATCAAGGGCCAGCTAGAGGCTTATGAGCACTATCAAATTCGAATTCATGGAGTTATAGGTGTCATAAGGAGTGTTTAATTCCTATATAAGCTTGTTTTAATCATAATGAGGAGTTACACTCCTAATTGTTTTAGGTCTCTAACAATCAGTTTCATTTAATAATTAGTTTTAAGTGTCAATAGGTGTCATAATAGGTGGAATTTGAATTCCCCTGATGCTGAGGAAGGAATATAAGTTATGAAAGAGCTCTATATATAGTAGAAGAGCTGATGTACAAATGGTTGGAAAATTATTAAGGAAAGCTCTCATATTGTGCTTTGTGTAAAGATTTTGTTTTAGTAATACAATACTTGGCTTTGCTTCTCAGGAATCAGAAGGAATTCAATGTTTTGAATGTCTTATATTGTCTTCTTCCTATTATCTATAGTGGTATGAATATGTGATTACTTAGAAATCGCTAACAGTGCTCTAATTTCCTTCATGCATTTGTGAACTGTATTGGTCCTATGTGTATCAGGTGTTTTCTCCATATGTTGAATTCTTATCCCTAACTTCTATGTAAAGCTAACATTATTGTCAATAATGAAGCATATTTGACTCCATAATCCCAATGGATACTTTCTAGTTGTGCTTCAACCTCTTACACTTGTTCATTCGTTTCATAGGGTTAGCCATCTTATTCATTATCCAAATATTTAATCTTGTGAGATAACCCTCTCAGGTTGGGGAGGCTAAGCCTCAGCCAAAAGTAGGTTTGAAATAGTTACTAAAAGTCTACCTGATCACAACATCCTATCAGGGATTGATTTTGAGATAACATTTTGGTGTGTCTGCCGAAAGCCTAAAGTCTATTCATTCCCGAAATTAAGAGGCTGAACTTTTGAAGGTAGTAGGAGCTCAGACATATTTTCGAGGCTGCAAATCTACCTTGGTGACTCCACACATCAAATAAAAAATGGGAAGGTGAATGCCAGGTATGCTCCTATGAATCGGTCTCATATCCTTGCTTTTCCAAATCCTATGCCAAAAGTTTATTGGTTAGAGGAACTTCCAATATTCAAAGATGAAAAGAAAGACAATGTTTCTCTTCATTTGGTTAGGTTTCATATGCATGTACACAGTCTTAAGGTTTAGTTCCCTGAATATTTTCTTATGAGGATGTTTATGACCACTTTAGAAGGAAAAGCAAGGTCTTGGTATAAAAGTTCAGAAAATGGTTCAATATATTCGCTTGCTAGTTTTCATGATGAATTCTATGAGATGTATAAAGAGTGTCACCCCTCCTTGTTGCTGGTCCAAGATTGTTGTAGACATTCTTTTAGTCTTATTCAATATTTGGAGGATTTTTATGATGTTGATGATTTTATGGATGAAGAAATTTTAGAGGCTCTTCATAAAAATACATCTCAACACAAAGAAGAAAGTATAACATCCCATGAAATGCAACATGAAAATCAGCAAGGGTTTACTTATGAAAACCATGTTCAATCCTCTTATATTGATGTAGAGATGCAGCAGACTTCTCAATCTTCAAATCATAATGAAGATGAAAATGATTACACATTGTTAGCCTCCTGCTGCAGCAGGTTACTCATATTTCATGATTGACATTTTGACAGGCCAAATATGTCATACTTTGCATGCAGCAATGCTCCATATTTGCTAAAGAGTCACCAAGGAAAGAATGCTACTCAAAGTTCATCTACCGCATTCCAATTTTGAAGAGTCATTCCAGTTTTGTAGAATTTTCATCTAATGGGAGGTCCAAACAGCTTAATCTTGGTCTCCCTAGGTTTCAATTTCCTGTTTTAGAATAAAGAGAATGAAAATCTTTCCAAACAGCTTAATCTTGGCAGATTCTTAGATAGGTAGAGAAACAAAGGAGCCCAACCGCTTAATCTGGGCCCTTGGAAGAAATAAGGGTAGTTGTAGATAGGAAGGCATAAAAAGAAAAATTGAAATGCTGGGTCTGCAAGTCTAAGTGCACCCAAACCAAAAGAAGAAAAAATGTTAGGTAAGTAGGCTGGGTAGGTAGTTTTAAGGTTGTAGAATCTTGATTTATGTTCATTTCCATGTTTTCTAAAGTATCATCTTTACTCAGGTCACAACCATCAGGCAATTTCATATGGAGGAGCTCAAATTAGACATAACTAACTTCCCTTTCTTCCTCCTCCCCAAATCATTAACTAATCTCCCGAAAAAGAGGTCAAGATATGCTTGATATCTCTTAGTTTCATCATTTTCCATGTCATTAACCTTGGTGAAGATCTGCTTAACTCAAGGAGGATCTATACTTTCTCTACACAGCTCTATCTCCCCTTTGAAGCCTAAGATCTCTGAAACTTAGCGCTTTCTTCTCATCTCCATATTAACTACTGAAATTATTATTTAACTCCCTATATTTTCCCCATCCCCCTACTAAAACTATGAAAATAATCCCCTTATGTAAATATCCCCCCCCCCTTGGTTGAAATATAACCATAAGTACTTCTCTGGGAATTTCTAAGTCACCTGGACTTTAGTAAGAACCCTCCTTCTATATAAATTTCCATTCCCAGGTGTTTGGACCCCTTCCAAAACACTAAGAAAACCCTTTTCAAATGCAAAAAACCCCCCCACACGCATTTTCTTTGGAAATTATTAATGTTTGTTTAATAAATTTCCAATGCGCCAAAACCCATTTAACCCATTTCCTAAAGTTCAAAACCCACAGCGCCGCAAAAAATTAAACCTTTAATGCCTGCGCTGTTTATTTAAACTCCATGCATCTCCCTTTCCCGTCCACCGTCGGCTCGTGCCCCCTCAAATCCGATGGCCCTTGTTCGTATCGAGCACCCTATTGTGGTGGTAGGTTACCACATGATGTCCGACGGTTTTACCATCGTACACCGGGATAGCTGGCAGCCTCCCATTGTATTGAGTCGCCCCTGATAGAAACCACCTCCGTACCAAAGGTGGTCCGATGCACAGACCAAAACTGCCCTCCTCTCATGTAACAGGAGCGCCACCTCACCCTGCCACGTCGCCTCCACATCACCTCACACTCTTTGCGCCCGGCTCACGTCACCCTGCCACGTCACCCCACCGTACTGCCACGTCACCTTTTTCACGTCAGCATGCTGATGTCATATCCGTACCAGAGGACCCCACTGCTGATGTTAGCATGCTGACGTCATCCACCGTACAACTGATGTCAACAACCAAAAAACGAAAATTTGTGCAAGCGCGAAAGTCGAGCTTCAGAGCTCCGGAATGAGAAACGGAGGCAGTTTTCGATGCGCGATTAGCACATCTCTACGGGAAATGAGCCATATTGGGGAATATTTAGGGAATCTTTTGATTCCTTAGCCCTTTTTGCACCAAAAAAAACTGAAATTGCCCGATTTTGCCAAATTAAACGAATTTGAAGACAAAGAGAGACCAGGAACAGAGATTAAAGAGTATCAGATCAAATATGCAGACAGAAGGCATGTCAAAGAGTATCAGGAAGCGGCGAATACCATCAATGTAGCGGCAAAGTGTATCAGAGGAGATTTTCTTAGGGCTCGAGGAAAATCCAACATTAAAATGAAAGCTCTAAAAGTCAAGAAGCAATTGAAGACGCATTGAAGGCTCACCAGCACAAATGATTGCACATTAAACTCACAAAACATCAGTGGACCAAAAATCAATGCACAAGTTATGAAAAAACCAATGCACCAAGTCACACAGGACACCTCATCAACTCAACTTGATTCAGCTACCTCTGGCGCATCCCAAAGTACTTACTTGCATTTAATTCCAACAACAATTAGGTTTTCGAAAAAACTTTTTCCTGCAGACCTGTTTAGGTCAATTGTAATAAATGACTTCAAATATTTTTCTTATATATACGACCCTGAAAGATGGAGTAGGGGTTGGTTGGTTGATTAGTAGCTTGATCTTTGTTATTCCGATCTTTCTCTCAAGCAGAGACTCGCACTGTAACTGTGATGCTTTCTATAATCAAAGATTGTTGAAAGCATGGATTCTCAAACTATCTGCTGTGTTTAATTGGCCGAGGAGTGATTGTGGAATTCCTGTGCTTCTACATGGTTCAATAAGAGTTTCTTAACTCTGATATTTTTGTTTTTCATATTTGTTTCATCATAAATCCGCCCTCTAAATTGCAGAAAAAAAGAATAGTTTAGGATTTGCTTAGCTACAACCTAGGCTCAATTTCTGCAAATTTTTCATGTTTTCATCAGGAATAGTTATGAACATGAATACTTAAATGATATTGTTTACGCTGTTTCTTTCACATATGAATGTTAGTTTAGGAATTCTTAACTGCTCCTAGATAACCATTCATTCACTTCCCCTCCCTGTCAGTTTTGATGAAAGATTCTTAATTTCCTTTCATCCCTGACCATCATTCCATCCTTTCAACAAATTGATAATTGTCTCATGTGTAGCTATCTTGCTCCACAATCCTCTTGTGACCAAGAAAACACAACAGCAAGCCTTAATCCATGACTCCATGCCCAATGGTTTGAAACTTATCACACCTTACCTTGCCTCTCTTCTTGGAATTTTTTACCTGGCATACATCTTCCATCCAAACAAAACAACAAAACCCCTGAACCCAACAACTATTCTAAAATCATCATCAACAAAGCTAAATCATAAAGAGAGAGCCCTCTCTAATTGGAGGTGGGCTAGAACCTGCAGTCCAAAGATTGGTTTGTGGTTACCTCGGCCGTAACCCTACAGGAGCCTAGGGACAACCTGAGTGTTAACATAATGGCGACTCCACTGGGGACTTCCTCAGATAATCTCACTAAACCAGTCTGCAACTCCACAGAGGAAGAAACCGACCTTTGAAAGTCTCAGTCGACCTTTGTTTTAGAAAAATTTCCCAAAAAATAGATTAGAAGCTAGCTCCTAAAAATAAAACGCGTCATACACAATCAAACCTTGATCCTAATTGCCCAGATGTTTTTGAAAATCTGAATTTAATCCTTAATATCATTAGAAAACAAAAGCAACAAGAAGACCCAACTAATGCGAGTCCTGAAACAGTTCAACCAGGCGTTGTTCCAACCCCTGTCAAAGTTCTATTTCGGTCAACCCCAAGTTCCCCTGGTTCATCACCCCTTTCTCCAAGCAGCTCTTCTACACCTCCATCCTATACCACTACCACTACCACTCTTTCTACCCCGGTTGTTCCTGTTATCCCAGTTGCCCCAATTTTTCTGCTTATCCCCATTAACATGGCTAATAGATATGCATCCTTACAACGGCCTGCTAATCCCGTGTCTATGGCTCAGGAATACGAGACAAAAATTATATATTTTGATGGCACAAACTCCTGCATCGCCCTACAACATACAAAGAAAATGCAGGATTAATTCGAGAGTTATGAAATTGATGATGACAATGTGAGAATGAAGATTTTTTTCCAAAGTTTGACCGGTGATGTCAGAACCTGGTTTAGGGCACTTACACCCAATTCCATATTAAACCCTGAAGCCTTATACCAGACATTTATTAACATATGGGAGAAAAAGAAAGACCGCCTACACATACTATCTGAGTATGATACTAGCAAAAGAGGACCTCAGGAAATGGTTTTGGATTACTGTGCAAGGTTTAATAATTTTTACAATGCAATACCACAAAATTTAATACCTCCATCTGATCTCACTTTGTACGAATTCCCTGATGGCTTTGATGCTAAGATGGCATATCAGTTAAGGGAAAGAGCCCCTCAAAGGCTTGCAGAAATGCAAGATGTTGCTGTTAGTGTGGAGGCAAACCTAATTGCTAAAAGAAACAGAGCCAAAACTGAGAGAAGAACCACCTTTAAGGAAGAACCCTCAGCCTTCGATCAAAATCTAGATGCTATTATCAGTGGCATCTACAAGATGGGAGACACAGTAGACAATGTTGAGAGGAAAACTTCATGGGAAGGCCAACAACCCAATGCCATAAGGAACTTGAACTTCAAAAAAACTCAAAACACAAAAGCTGGAAGGGCCAGTCCCGACCATCATATTAGGCCTCATTTCCAAGAAAACTATGTGGAGGCATCTACATCTAGTGAGCCCACAGATGGGACTCATATGAACCTGATAGATTCGGAAAATGAACAACAAATATTTCTTGCTGAAGAGGACCGAGAATACCCTGATGTAAAATAATTTCACACCAAGTCGGGAGAGCCTTTCGATTTCAAACAAGGCTATGATATTGCTGTGTACGAGGTACACAAACAATATAAGTTGAGAACAAGGACCATTGATGTCCTTGCATCTAGTAGAACAAAGGATAGCAAACAGCCCAACAAAATTAAATACAATGACACTATAACTCAACCAGCTGATCGTTGTGTCCCAAACCCACATCAGGTAACTGTGGAGGATATAACAGACACACAACCTCCTATTGATCGGCCTCTACCTCCATCCTCCCCAAAAGAAAATCTGAATGGCACTCTAAAAAATCCTCCGAAAGCAGAAATACCACAAACTGCCATTCATCAAACATTGATATTCCAAAAGAAAACATAGAGAGTATGCCTGAAAAAGAGAAATATGTCGCTTTCAACGCCAAGAACTCATTGGAAAAACGTTTCAGTTTACAAGCAGAGATTAGAAAACTCAAGATATCCATTCCCCTCTCAGAACTTGCCAAACATGATGTATATAGGCAACAAATTCAAAGGTCACCTCAACTACCACAGGTAAGGGATGATGTAAACGTTTTAGACGATACCCCTAAGCTGCTGTTTGGTCCAGAAGTTAACGGAAAATCAAAATATGGACCTGTTCCACCTTTTTATGTCAGTCGGCACATACATGACAAGGTATTGCATAATGCCATGTTTGACTCAGGTGCCTCACATAACCTTATGCCTAACGCTGTAATGGAAAGGTTGAACCTTGATGTCACAAGACCGTACAAAGATCTATATTCCTTTGACTCAAGTCAACTCAAATGTTTAGGCTTGATTAAAGACCTTTGTCTGTCTTTAGTCCAATTCCCCAACAAGACAATCCTAATGGACATAGTAGTTGCTCACATTCCCACAAAGTATGGCCTGCTCCTATCTAGATCATGGGGAGAAAAATTGCAAGGATCCCTTCAACTCGACCTGTCTTATGCTACCATATCTGTCTTTGGGCAACCAAAGAGACTGTATAGAGAAACATTAATGAAGTATGTGGTAAGTACTGAGGAAAAGTGCCAAAATTTTCCAATTTACTCAATCCATTCCGATATGGATTCTTTCATTTTATTTAATGATAACACCAGCCCTCCAACTGATGATAAGTCGTTATTTTTGGAACAAGAAACATACATCAATGGGGAATCAGCTGCCAATACCCATGAAATTGTCTCAACAGTGAAGGCAACCAACAAACAGCAAGAAGAACATCCCAAAGCAGAAATTGTAAATCTGCCCGATCCTCAAAAAACTGAAACTCTCAATACAAACCTCAAACACGAAATCACATGGTATTTAGAGTTTGATGGTTCTGTCAACATGTTAGGAGCAGGGGTAGGAGTATGGATTTACAATACACATAATAATCATGCAGAAGACCATGCCTATAGATTAAATTCCAGATGTATAAACAACATGGAAGAGTATGAAGCTTTTATGTTAGGCCTTAAACTGCTCAAAGTCCAAGGAGCTACAAAAGTGTCCATCCTAGGTGACTACGATTTAATTATACAACAAATGAAAGGTAACTTTGTTACTAAGGATAGTATAATGAGAGCTTACAGGGTTTCTGCCACCGAAATACTCAATTCTTTCAGTGAATTCAAGCTTGCCAAAATTTCAAGAGATCATAACATTCATGCCCACAGTCTAGCAACTTTTTCTAGCACATGAAAGCTTCCCTTTGAACCAAATCACCATTTCACTACTGAAATAAAACACAGACCTTCGGTCCCTAACAATGTTAAGGATTGGCAGGTATTTCAAAATGATGCCCAGATTAACAATTTCCTCACTCTTGAGGGCGAATTTTCCAACACAAAAATTGACATGGATGCCATGAATGAATCCCAACATCTAACAAAAGAAAATCAGCAGGACCTAATAGCTGCAACAGCTAGACAAATCCTTAACCCAACTGTGTTTAACAACACAAACATAGAGCAGTTGAAACAAATGTGTTTAGAGGAAACAACCAAAGGAGAGGATGAGTTTATTGATCTAAAGAGTAATTTTCTACATGCTGGCCTTACTCTATTAGAAGACATGTTTGAT
>APFE031755044.1:0-15835 GCA_000404065.3 Pinus taeda
TAGGGTGGCCGGTCGATTGTAGGGTGGGGTGCAAAGAGTAGGAGGGGCGTGAACGGGGGCAAAGTGGGCTGGTAGGGTGTGCGAAGGGGGCAGGTAGCTGGCTGATTTCAGGATGGGGGTGCCCAGCTTTGTTGGGCCCACCATGCTCATGACGGATGTATTGGATAATTTGGTAGACAAAAAGTATTAAGCTTAAAAAAAATCTACTTCATTAAACTAATTTAATATGAGAATTTTCAAGGAAAAAAATTTAACTGACCTTTCAATTGCGAGAATTCTTCATTGAATATGTTGTTGATATCAATGTAACTGCTCCACAAATTCGCTCCATGTATTTCAACGAACCTCAAAAAACCTTGATGTAATGTGAGTAATAGTGATAATGGAATTTAGTATATAGGTGAAATTATGGAGATGTTTTACCATATGGTGAATGTGGGATTAATTAGTTTTAAAAAAATTTAACATGTTAATTTTTTATGGCAATGAAGGAAAATATGATAAAACAAATATTATGGAATTGTTTTACAGCGGGGTGAATGTGGGATTAATTTGTTTCGGAATGTATTATAAAAATTAAAAAAAAAAAATCAATTGTTTAGTAAATATTATATACTTTGACTATTAGAATAATTTAGGTATAAGTTGTAGTTTACAATTTTAACTTTAATTATTTATTTCATAAAAAATTTAGTTTAGATTTTCCATTAAATTGTAGAATAAAATAATGAAGAGAAATAAATCTCAAAAACTTTTAGGAGGGAAATATTTTCGTGAAATTTTTTGGGGGGGGGGAATTTTTGGAGGGAAAATTTCAGTCTCTAAGCTATACAATATCTTTAGGAGACTCTCCATTTGTATCATTCAACATCTTCTATTTGAAAGGGGTGGATTGTCCTGATAGTGAAGTTTCGATTTATACCGCACCAACATCTTCATCGCGTAACAACTCTATTCATATGGATGAATATAGCGGGAATTATTTCACTATGAATAGAAATTCAATTCTTCCACTTAGTCTTGATCCTAAGGACTATGATAGCAGCACTGATGAAAGAGGGGATGGAGAATTTCAAATAAATAAAGAGTCACAAATTCCACTTAGTCTGAATTCGAAGGACTATGAAAGCAGCAGCGATGATGAGCTTGATGACAAATTTCAAAAGAATAGAGTGTCACGGTGTCCACTTAGTCCTAATTCTAAAGAGTATGAAAGCAACAGTGATGAAGAGCATGATGGTGAAGTTCAAAAAAATGGAGTGTCACGGTGTCCACTTAGTCCTAATTCTAAGGACTATGAGAGAAACAGTGTTGAAGAGCATGATGATGAATTTCAAAAGAATGGATTGTCACGGTGTCCACTTAGTCCTAATTCCAAGGACTAAGAGAGCAGCAGTGATGAAGAGTGTGATAATGAATTTGAAAATAATGGAGTGTCAAAGTGTCCACTTAGTCCTAATTCTAAGGACTATGAGAGCAGCAGTGATGAAGAGAATGATGATGAATTTCAAAAGTATGGAGTGTCATGGTGTCCAGTTAGTCCTAATTCTAAGGACTATGAGAGCAGCCTTGATGAAAAGCAAGATGATGAATTTCAAAAGTATGGAGTGTCACAGTGTCCAGTTAGTCCTAATTCTAAGGACTATGATAGTAGCAATGATGAAGAGCGGGATGATAAATTTCAAAAGAATGGAGTATCACATTGTCCACTTAGTCCTAATTCTAAGGACTATGAGAGCAATAGTGATGAAGAGCATGATGATGAATTTCAAAAGAATGGAGCATCACAATGTCCTCTTAGTCCTAATTCTAAGGACTATGAGAGAAGCAATGATGGAGGACAGGATGATGCACTTATTCCTAATTCTAATGAGTATAAAGGTAGCAGTGATGAAGGGCAGGATGATGCACTTAGTCCTAATTCTATGCACTATGAGAGCAGCACTGAAAATGCACATGAGGAAGAAGGGGAAGATGAAGAATATCCTCCAAGTCAGTATTTGAAAAGCACAACTAATCATAGTGTGGATAAAATTCCTCTTAATGAAGATGAAAATCCTTATACAAATGATGATCCAATGATGGAGATGTTGCCAAGAAATATGTATCGAGGAGTAGGAGCAAACATTTTTCGTATCAATGCAAGATGTTCCAGTTATACAAGGGGTAGAGTAGAATATCTGATGAGAAGAAGTTCTATCAGCACACTCATTGCAAGTGAATGTTGCCAAAAGGATTGCTTGAAACATATGTATTTCAAATTTGCATTAGAGAGCACGAAGAGATATTTGTCAATGAATAAAAGCATGCAAAATTCATATTTAGTTGGGTGCATGCAATATACATTGTTAGGTTATGATTATCATATTAGGACTTTATTTATCTGTAGAAAAGCTTTCAAAATGTTTCATTCAATTGGGAAATTTTGTCTCTCGAGAATTCAAGAAAATTTGGAAAAGGATCCCACATTTTATTCTGAAGTACATCATAAAAGATGGTTTGGGCCATTATCAAATACTACAATGTCATGGATGAAATATTTCTTTTCAAAGCATGGAGAGTGTATGCCAAATAGAGAGACAATACATATTCCTGATAATTTTTAAAGACAAGAAATCTACAACTTATACAAAGAATATGCAGAAGGTTCTAACGGTAATTGAACGTATCAAGAAATAATACATGCCAGAGCCTACTTTATATGTGTTGGAAGAAATTGTTGACATGTGAAGGTTTATTATGGGATCATATGGTGAGGGGAAATGCATTGAACAACTTAATGACATTAGCTTTCAACATCAATTTCGTATCAAAAAAATTGATGGGAAAACACTAATATGGGGCAATAAGTATTCAACTACTGCAGAATGGGCACCGTCATCAGGTTTGCAATTTTTGAAGTTCATTCCAGATCATCCAATATTTGCATGAAAAATATTGTTATTACAATCAGTTGGTGAAGTTAATAATTCACGCAGACAAAATAGAGATATAAATTATTCTGATTGCCTAGAAGAAATTAAAAAATGTATTAGATATACATATGAGTACTTTGAAATTGCTGATTCAGTTTGGTGGGAATCATTTTTCAATAATCAAAGTGATATCATTTCAACAACAACAAATGAAGATATACCTTTTAAAAATCCATTTATTTGGCCACAAAATGTGTCGAATGCACATTAGGAAATAAAAATTATTGAACAACAACAATCTCAAGGTATTATTAATTCTTCACAAGTAGAGGAAAGAGAGATGTATATTGGTTCCAGAAGATCTCATGCACAACGTGAAGCCATGGAAGAACTTTACAGGGTTCAGTATAGGATATTAAGGAGGGTAGCATGATCACAGTGCTAGGAGATGGAGATCTCAATGGCTAACCATTCTAGGTTGCTAAAGTTATAAAGGTCTTTACAGAAAATGAGGATGTTACAAGTGTTGAAGTACATTGGTATGCCACAAATACACACCCATTCAATGGTGTGTATAAGCCAGAGATGGTAGTTGACAAAAAAAATGGCGGAAAAAAAAGAAAGGGTACGAATATAAATCATCACCGCACATACATATTGATATCGGAGGATGTTGACATACTTGTTTATGATTTCAATTTAACAAATAGAGGAACTCTTCGCTTCAAGATGATATAGATTCTGAAAAGGTTGTTACCAGAAGGAACAATGCTGAGATGGGAGTTTGCTGAAACCAATCATAGATCTAGAAGAATTTTGAAACCTGAAATGATGGGCATGCATGTGGACTCATATGGGGCACTAGTTGATGAAAGAGAAGAATATGGAAAATCTTCATCAGCATCCAGTCACTCATCTAAAGATGTGAATTCTGATGGGGTGCAAGAAAATATGAGTGATTTTGAATAATTTTTTAAGACAATTTATCTAACTGATGTATGCTTCGTATCTTGAAATAAAATTTTTGATTTCCATATGGTGTTAAATGAGAAGTTATGAGTCATTTTTATGTTGTTGGATCATTTTACTAGCATTTTTTTAAATTTTGAAGATTTACCCTAAAAAATCATCGTTCCAGTATAATCACTTATTCGTTTTCAAGCTGTATTTTGCTCAAAAATTTCGTTTTCACTGCCATTTTTAAAACATGTTTAAAATTGTCCCTTAAAAAAAAAACCATCATTCCAATATACACACTTTTCATTTTTAGCACTATTTTTTATGTTTTATTGGCATTTTTTGGCTAGAGTTCCCATTTTCATTTTATAGTTCTCGTTTCAAATTTTACAATGTTCAGTTTTTGGACACACAGAAGCAGCCTTGGGAGAATTGGTTTTCTAGAAGGCAAATGAGCTCCAAATGAAACCATTCTAGGAATTCTAGAAACTAGACATGAAGACCTTTCTAATGAGCTATCTTGGGCTCAATTTGGATGTTGGAAGGCCTCCAATAGTGGAATCAAAGTGGCGTTGTGCGTAGGGAATTTTTCACTCAAGATGACTTTTTGCCTAATTTTTCCTATTTTTCTTGATTCCTCTCTCATGCAAGTGAATTTGCTGATGTAATTAATGCCATGGATCATAAATGTAATATTCAAACACTAGTAGATGGTAGATTCATTAGATTAAAAGTGGTTAGGGTAATGAATCAGTTTCCCCCCTTTTAGAGGCAAGTTGTTTGGTTGCCTAGATTCCAGTTCCTTGTTTAGAAATGGTTGAAATAGCTATGCTTCTCATGGATTCAACCCCTAATTTCTAGGATGAGTGGTTTATATGTCTATATCATGTATTCTCTTTGTCATTTTCAAGGGTTGGATTCATCTGGATGCTCATGTACTGAACACTTATCATTTTGTAGTAGTTTTGGCCAGAAACTAATAAATTTGCAGCTATTTTTATGGGATCCTTGTGGTATGGCCTTTACCATGTGTTTCTTCTTCTAAGCTTGGTTTGTGGTTACCCTAGAATTTCCTCCCTTCAGCCTGAGGTCAATCTAGGTGATAACACAGGGTTCTTTGCCAAGAAAATTACACTTTGGCTGTCACAGTCTATCCTTATATCTCCCTATACTAACCCCATAATTGAACACAATATCAACAACCAAACTGCTTTCTTTCTTTCATGAGTCACTTCCATGTATTCTGCCTCCATAGTTGATAGTGCCACTACAGATTGTTTCTTACTCATCCAACTGACTGCACCTCCAAATAGGTTAAACACATTCCCACTTGTAGATATTCTCTTATCCAGATCTCCAACCGAGTCTAAATCAACGAAGCCATGAATATCCAAAACTCTATCCAATCTCGGCCTTCCTTGGTAGCACAAACCATAATCATTAGTGCCATGCAAATACCTGAAAACCTGCTCCATTGTTGTCCAATGCTCCTTCCCTGATTTTGATATAAACCTGCTCAATACTCCTAATACATGTGCAATTTCTAGTCTAATATAGACCATCACATACATCAGGCTACCGACTGCACTTGCATATGGAACATAGGACATTTCCTCTTCCTCTTCTTATGTCTTTGGACATTGTTCAATAGATAGCTTTACACCTACAGGAATAGGAACCTTCAATGGTTTACTATTCCGCCTATTAAACCTCTGTAGTATTGTCTCGACATACTTCCTCTAGTTTAACTAGAGCTTCCCCTTTGCCCGATCTCTTTTAATTTCCATGCCCAAAATATAGTTTTCAGCACCAAGATCTTTCATGTCAAATTTGGAGGACAATTCGGTTTTCAAATCCTAGATAATTTCTTTCTCATTTCAAACCAACAACATATCATCCACATACAAGACCAAATAAATTACACAGTCACCAATAAATTTAAAATACACACAGTGATCTGCTTTGCTTCTGGTGAAGCCAAGTCCCCATATAAATGTATCAAATTTATGATACCACATCCTTGATCATTGTCCTAACCCATACATAGAATTTTTTAACTTGCATACCAATTCTTTCTTACCCTTCACCACAAAGCCTTTAGGTTGCTTCATGTATATCTCTTCTTCCAAATCCTCATGAATAAATGTTGTCTTCACATCCATCTTTTCTACCTTAAAATCAAAAGCAGCAACAACAGATAAAAGTGATCTAATAGAAGCCACCTTGGCAACGTGGGAAAAAATATCACCAAAATCAATTCTCGACACCAGGGAATAACTTTTTTCTACCAATCGATCTTTGTATTTATCCACCTTTCCTTTTGCATTTTCCTTCTTCTTAAACACCCATTTGCTTCCAATGGGTTTCCTTCCAACTGGCAACTCCACCAAATCCCAAGCCTCATTTTTGTGCAAAGACGCCATTTCATAAACCACGGCCTCTTTCTAGAGTTTTCCATCCTTTGAATCTACTACTTCCTTCACAGTTCTGGGATCATCATCAGTAATAGATAAATTCAACATTTGAACAAAAAACAGATGGACTATACCTTTCTGGATGCCTTCTTTCTCGAACAGATCTTCTCACACCCAGAGTTTGTGGCTCTTCATCTTCTGATTCCTCTTCTGCTGTAGAGTTTAATTCTTCCTCCTTTAGCTCAAACTCTATATTCTCAGGTTCCTTTGGTTGGAATTCATTTTTAATAACATCTTTCACCTCTTTGAACACCACATCTTCGCTATACATAACCTTCCTTGTTACTGGGTTGCAAAGCTTATAACCCTTTAAACCATCCTTATACCCAATAAAGATGCAATTTTCAGATTTACTATCCAACTTTGTTATTTTCTCGTTTGGAACATGTACATATGCATCACATCCAAATACCCTCAGATACGAAAGAGAAGGTTTCTTACCAGTCCATACCTCTTATGGAGTCTTATCCTCCAACACTGATGAAGGTGACCTATTGATCAGGTAACATGTAGTCTCCACTACCTCTGCCCAAAATTCTTGTCCTAACCCTCGCACCACTGAACATGCTTCTTGCCCTTTCCATCAACTTCTTGTTCATTATTTTTGGAACTCCATTTTGCTCAGGTGTGTAGGAGTATTCTTATGTCGTGATATACCACACTTCTTACAAAATTTTTCAAATTCCTTATTGCAAAACTCTCCATCATTATCTGTGCTCAACACCTTTATCTTCTTCTCTATCTAGCTTTCCACCAGAGCCTTAAATTCTTTAAACTTGTCAAATACTTCATCTTTATTCTTGAGGAAATATTTCCATGTATTCCTTGAGAAGTCATCTATAAATGATACATAGTACATAGACTTACCCAATGATGGAACCTTCACATGTCTAAACACATCACTGTGCACAAGCTCTAATATTTGTTTCGCCCTCTTACCACTAGAAGGGAAACTCACCCAATTCTGCTTCCTGTATACACAATTTTCACAAAAATGAAAATCCAGAGAGCTATTATTCATACCTTCTACCATAACTTTACCATGAAGTATTTGAAGGCCCTTCTCTCCAATATGTTTAAGCCTTTGATTCCATAGCATGGTCTTCTCTCCAAAGACCAATATATTTTCTACTCCACTTTCAGGAAGCACAGAACGGTTGCACCCATCAACAACAGTGCTACCTTGCAGCTTGTATAGAGTGCTAGTTCAAACTCCTCACATGAATACTAGTGCTCCCGAAACCATCTTGCAGGTATCTTTCTCGAACACTATTTTTACACCTACATCATCCATATTTCTTACAGAAATAAGATTTTTGGCCAATGCAGGAATATATAGAACACCCAGAAGTGTTCTAATCCTTCCACCCTGCAACTTCAACTTTACTTTTCCACAACCAATGATTCTAGCCTTCCTATTTTCCACAACTCAAAACTATGACCATTAAATTTCTCGACCTCTACCATTCTACTGCTTGCCATCTTCTTTCACCATCAGAATCAATCCTGTAGATCTTCCACTAAACAGGGTCTACCATAGGCCCAAGCGAAAACCATTAACAACAAAGGCGTCCCCTTAAAGCCAAAACTTCTTTGATACCAAATGTAGGTTTTAACCCCGTATATAAATTACCTACATATGAATTCTAAAAACACAGAAAATAAACAATAGCGAGAGCATAACACATAAAACAAATATACAAAAGGATTTTCCCTTGGATCCCATAATCGAGACTACCAGATCGATTTTTCATTATGTTCCTTTCAATGTTACAATACATATATATACATGGTGAAGCATCCAATACCATGGAAAAAAAACCATTGCACCCAAAACCATGTGCGAAGACCATGCACAAAACCATAGGTAGGCCGGCCCACCTAATATAGGGTCCAAAAACATTTTCCCTGGGGCGCTGCCCTAGACCCTGTAGAGGGGGGCTAATCTCCCCCCACTATGCATCGGCACAACGAAGGGAGGCCTCTGTCCCCCTCTAATCCCTCGGTTTAACTATGTGAGGTAGTCGTGGAAAAAATATAACACAACCCAACACAAAAGAGTATTGGGGAATGAAAATCCTATCACAAACTTCAATGACATGATGAATTACACTAATTGGAATGTTGTTTCTTAACATCCAAACTTCAACAACTTGACCCAAATTTTTATCTTCAACTACAAGCCACTTGATACATATGCATCTCAGACTAAGTAACTCAATCCTTTTCCGCTATGTTTTCACACTTCACTGTTTCTAACAACACCTTATACGTTTTTCATTTAAATGCTAATAAGTTAAGATATCCCCAGACTTGTTTATGTCTTTGATGGTGCCTTTACATATGATAATGCATTATTTTGGGGAATCAAATACTATAATGATATGCCTTTGGAAGCTGAAGTAATGGGGAATGTCTAGTCTGAATTGTCGCTTCAAAAGAATACACAAACATTCACTCTAAAACAATGGGTGTTCCCTTAAAGAATCTACTTCTATGGTGGGGAATCACTCTTCATATATGCTCTTTTTCATATGCTACCAACTTACGATGTTTCTATTGCAACATTTGGTGCAATTTCTAGCTACAATTATAGTAGAAATATAATGAATGTTTAAGTTTTTATACAAGCTTAAATATAGTGAATATAAACTACAACATTCAACCAAAGAGATAAATAAATCAAGTAATTGTACACACATCATTTCAATTTCGAATAATGTTCAATTTCAACGAATATTATGTCTATCTTTGAATATTTTACAATTTTATACACCATCTACCTAGCAATCTAGGAAATAAATTAGTCTTTTGTTAATATAATATAATAAAATTCTACGAGAATGAATGAATATTCATTAGAAAATTATTCTGATCAAATATAAAAATTAAAATTAAAGTATCCCTAAACTACATTATTCTTGTTTATAGTTTCATTTTCTCATAAAATGACCAACACTCTTTCATAAACAATAAACTTATATGAATTCTTCATCCCCATGAATGAGAATAAAAAATATTTTGTCCCTAAACAGTTTATAGTTTCATTTCACATAAAATGACCAACACTCTTTCAAGAAAAATAAAATTAAATTATCTCAACATCCCAATGAAGCTGAATATTTAAAAAAAATCTTAAATAAACAATTTAATTTAAAATTTTATGATTTATCATCTATCAGTTTAATTGAAATTTTAACATCATTTTTCATTTATCATTTTTCTTAACTTTGACCCAAAATTTAATCAAATATAAAAGATTGAAAGTAATGTATACAACAATATATTCAAAATGTTTATGGGAGGAAAATATATATTTATAAACCTTTAATTAAAATTCTATTCAAGATTTATTTTTAAGAGATATAAAAATTGGAGATGTGATAAAATAAAAAAATATAAACTAGTTTTTATTTTATAAATGGTTCCATAAAAATCATAACATGAAAACAATTTTCCAAATAAATTCTTGCACTAATTATTTATCAAATTTTAAACACTATCAATAAACATGTCTTGTTTTCTTTCTCAAGACTTATAAAAAATTGTTTGTAATTGTTCCTAACCCTTCAAATCTATTATAGTTGTTTAAAGAAGTAGATAATATAGAGAATTTGTAAGATTGGCCACTCATTAAAAAAATTCAAAATTATATTATTTCTTGACATTGAAAAATAATGATAAAAAAAAGTCACCAAAATATTCTCTATGGAAATCAATTATTTCAAAATTTTGCAAAGAAAAAGATTATTTCAGGAGTAATTTAGAAGAAAATTATTACAATAATATTCTTGAGGAAGTAAATTATTAAAAATTATCCTCAAGATATGTTTAGTAATACCTTAACGAAATTATTAAGAATTAAATTAATTATTGACACAATATCTCACTTCTGGATCAACATAGACATATAGAAATTACAAATTAAATTAATTATTGACACAATATCTCACTTCTGGATCAACATAGATGTTAATCTAACAGTGTGCAGTAGAATAGAAAATAAACAAGCACAACATTAAAACCATACACAAAAGACACAGAAGTTTAACGTGGTTCACCCAACCATTTTGGGCTACGTCCACCAAACATAGGCATCGACAATCTTATTATTAATCAGGAGATTACAAAACAATTTCTTCCTCACACTTACAAAACCCTCATCCAATATCTGTACGGGCATATATTTTATAGCCAAGAGAATCTAACTGACTCATAAATCCACTCATAACAAATATAGGATACATTAACTCTTTCCCAACTAACTGGAGCTAATATAGCAACAAATCCTATTATTGTCACACTTGAGATTTTTGCCTAATTTATGAAAACAGAAAATCTCAACAATCTCCACCTTGACAACAATTAGCCTGATACCCTGTTTGTTTATTATTTTTATCTTTTCTGCAAGCCAAGAGAAGCCAAACACCAACGTAGCTTCTCTAAAAAAACTGGTTTAGTGAACATGTCTGCACAGTTCTCCTTTGTATGCACCTTTTCAAGAGAGACTCCCCTTTCAGTGATAACCTGTCTTACAAAATGGTACTCGATCGGTATATGCTTTGATTTACTATGATAGGCCGGATTCTTAGCCAAATGTATTGCACTTTGACTGTCACAAAATAACTTGATGTTGTCCTGTAACCTATCAAATTCACGAAACAAACCTTTCAACCAAATTGCTTCTTTACAAGCATGCGAAGCAGCAATGTGTTCTACTTTAGTAGTGGATAAAGCAACAATGTTTTGTAGCTTTGACATCCAGCTAATAGCTCCACCTGCAAGAGTAAAGACATACCCTGAAGTTGACCTTCTCTTATCCAAATCACCTGCAAAATCAGAATCAACATACCCGCAAACAAATTCACTACTCTTATTGTAAGTGATACAATAACTACTTGTGCCTCTCAAATACCAAAGCACCCATTTCACTGCTGACCAGTGTTCTTTACCCGGATTTTCCATATACCTACTGACAACCGTAACTGCATGTGAAATATCTGGTCAAGTACAAACCATCGCATACATTAAACACCCTACTACATTGGCATATGGAATTTGAGACATATAATCCTTTTCTTCATCTGTATTAGGACATAAACTCGAAGAAATCTTGAAATGGGAAGTGAAAGGGATTGACGCAGGCTTCACATTGTTCATACCAAATCTCAAAAGTATTTTCTCAATATACTTCTGTTGTGATAGCCATAGCTTACCATTGCTCCTGTCTCTGAAAATCTCCATGCCCAAAATCTGTATTGCTGCTCCTAGATCTTTCATATGAAATGTCCTTGCCATCTGAGCCTTCAACCTGTTGATTTCTTCTATGCTTTTTCTTGATAAAAGCATATCGTCAACATACAATACTAAGATAATGAATATGCCATTATTTAATTGCTTAAAATAAACACAATGATCATATTCACTTCTAACATATTTCTGACTCAACATGAAAGAATCAAAATTCTTATACCACTGCTGAGGCGACTGCTTCAGGCCATATAACGACTTCTTGAGCCTGCAGACAAATTTCTCATTGCGATGCTGAACAAACCCTTCCGGTTGTTCCATATAAATTTCCTCATCTAAGTCTCCATGTAGAAATGCATTCTTAACATCTAATTGCTGCAACTCTAAATCAAGCAAAGCCACTAATGCTAACACAATTCTAATTAAAACTATTTTAACAACTGGTGAAAGAATCTCATGAAAGTTAATGTCGGCTTTCTGAGAGAACCCTTTTGTAACCAGCGTCGCTTTGTACCTGTCTTCCGTATAATTCACACCCTGTTTCAGCTTGAAAACCCATTTACACCCCACAGTTTTCCTATCTTTTGGAAGCTCAACCACATCCCATGTGTCATTCTTACCTAAGGCCATCATTTCGTCCTTCATGGTTGCTTTCCACTTGTCACTTTTCGAACCTTCTATTGCTTCCTGATAGCACATAGGTTCATCGTCATTAGCAGTAAATGCAACTGAAGTAACATACTCATCATACCTTCTTGGTGGTCGTTTGATTGTAGTCGACCTCCTTAAGGATGTTTCTGGCGCTTCCTCGATTGGTTGACTACCATCTGTAGGAACTTCTTGATGATTAGTATCTGAGACCTGTTCATGATCTATACCTGAACCCTGTTTAGGTTCTGATTCTGAACCTGTTCATGACTAGTATCTGAACTATGGTAATCATGACTATCATTAGAAATGCTATCAAACTGAATGTGTTGAAAGTTAGATACATCATCCTGTTTCAATCTACTATTTACATCTAACTGTACAAGAGAGGATTCCTTAAACTTTACATCTCTGTTGATGATGATTTTGCGGGTAGTAGGATCCCACAATCTATATCCCTTTGTTCCATCACCATACCCAACAAAGATATACCTTTTAGACTTTGGATCTAATTTGTTCGTTGATGTTTAGGCACTAGAGCATATGCATCACAACCAAACACTCTGAGTTTAGAATAGTCACAAGGGTGACCTTTCCATACCTCTTGAGGAATCTTGCATCCTATTGCCGTTGACAGTGATCGATTTATCACATAACAAGCCGTAGCCACAACTTCTGTCCACAACTCCTTCTGCAAACCGGCGTTACTCAGCATACACCTTGCTCTCTCTAAAAGAGTCATATTCATGCGTTCAGCAACTCCATTCTGCTGAGGAGTATACACCGTGGTCTTATGTCTCTCGATCCCTGCATCCTTGCAATAGCTGTCAAACTCCTTGGAAATAAACTCACCACCATTTTTAGTTCTTAAACATTTTATTGTTCTACCAGTGTTGTTTTCTACCAATGCTCTAAACTGCTTGAAAACTGAAAAAACATCAGACTTCCTTTTCAACATATAGACCCACACTTCCTAGAAAAGTCATCAAACGATACAAAAATGACGAGCCACCATATGAGGTTGTAGGGGCTAGAACCCAGACATCTGAATGGATATAGTCAAGTATTCCTTTACTAGTATGTTTGCCTATTTTAAACTTTTGTTTACTTTTTTTTCCAAACAGACAATGCTTATAGAAATCTAACTTTCCAGACTTTAAATTTGGAAGTAACTTGCGATCAGCCAAAATTTTTAACCCTCTTTCACTCATATGCCCCAAACTTTGATGCCATAAGTGAATGGAACTACTGTCATGTTCAGACACCGTAGACACATGATCTGACCCTGTACTTCCTTCTAACTGAAATAGATTTCCTACTTTCTTAGCTTTCATAACTAGCAAAATACCTTTGTAAATTTTCATTACTCCACCTTGAATTACAGTTTTATATCCATTTGAATCAAGTGCTCCTAATGAAATCAAATTTTTCCTTAAATCTGGTACATGTCTCACATTAGTTAATATTTTAGTTGTCCCATCAAACATTTGCAGTTGTATACTCCCAATCCTGACAATATTACATGTTACATCATTACCCATGTACAAAACTCCATCATTAATTGATTTATATGTCTTAAACCATTCTTTATGAATACACATGTGGTTTGATAATACTTCATCACTCATACCTGAACCAGATGTCGAACATGTATCTGTCGTATTTTCCTCCTTCTCTGTCGAAGAATCTTCCTTAGAAGTTTGTTGTTGTCGCTTCCAGCAGTCCTTCTTCAAATGCCCCGATTTGCCACAAAACCAACACTTTACCTTACTCTTCCTCCCTTTCGACTTTGAACGTGAGTCGCTCGGCCTACTGGAGCATCTTTCTTTAGAACGACCTCTAACCATCATAGCTTCTGATGTAGAGGTTTCTGAATGCGACCTTATCCTTGTTTCTTCCGATAATAAAGATGCAACTACATCATCAAACTCAATAGTTTATGATGAACTAAGACTTATAGAAGTAACAAAATGATCCCATGACTCGAGCAACGAGCACAATAAAGTAATAGCTATATCCTCGGATTCAATTTTTACTTCTATACTTTGTGATTGCACCAGAAGAGTATTAAAAGCATTCAAATGATCAGCAATCGATGTACCTTCCTTCATTCGCAAAATGTAAAACTGTCGCTTTAGGAGAATCTTATTGGTTAAGGATTTGGTCATGTATAGTTTCTCCAGTTTCGTCCACAAACCAGTAGCTGTTGTCTCCGACACAATATTAAACAAGACATCATCCGCCAAACACAGTCGAATAGCACTTACTGCTCTTTCATCCATCTTGTCCCACTCATTATCTGTGATGTTGTAACGCTGTTTGGATTTACCCATCAACACATTTGCCACACCTTGTTGGACAAGCAGATCATGCATCTTTACCTTCCAGATCTCGAAATTGTTTTTATCGTTAAACTTCTCGATTTCAAATCGGGCACTCTGAGTTTTCGCCATCTCGTTTAAAACACACAATCTCCAAATCCAAATTTTAAATACTAGAAGTTAATATATATACAAATTGCCTATGCCTTATATTACACTGCCTTTGCTTTTAAAAAAACAAAAAAAAATTCTTGTGCGAATTACAATAAAAAACCAAAAAATTAATTGCAATTTTTACCCACGAAATCATTGGCACTACACGCATTACACACGCCCTTTAATCACTACGCATCTGGCATAACACGCAGGTCCACCGTTTAACGCTGTCACTTAAGCCTCCCATGCAACAGTTTTACCACTAACTCTCACACAGGTCCAGCGCTTCACCAGGCTTCACCTCCATGCAGGTTCAGCACTTCACCTCCACGCAGGTCCAGGCTTCACCTCCACGCAGGTCCAGCGCTCCACCTCCACGCATAGTACTGAGTGTAGTTCAACACGCTAGTATAGAGCTCTTTCACACTACACAGCTCTAACAGACTTGGGCCACCACTCCTCCGCTCCGCCGCTCTAATACCACTTATTAATCTAACAGTGCGCAGCAGTATAGAAAATAAACAAGCACAACATTAAAACCATACACAAAAGACACATAAGTTTAACGTGGTTCACCCAACCATTCTGGGCTACGTCCACCAAACATAGGCATCGGCAATCTTATTATTAATCAGGAGATTACAAAACAATTTCTTCCTCACACTTACAAAACTCTCATCCAATATCTGTACGGGCATATATTTTATAGCCAAGAGAATCTAACTGACTCATAAATCCACTCATAACAAATATAGGATACATTAACTCTTTCCCAACTAACTGGAGCTAATATAGCAACAAATCCTATTGTTGTCACACATTTGAGATTTTTGCCTAATTTATGAAAACAGAAAATCTCAACAATAGACATATAGAAATTACAATTATTTAGTATTTTAAAAGTGGTTAATATTTTAAAATATAATGATAAATACAAAACTAAAATTATTTACAATGGGTTAGTGTTTTATATTATTTATAATAAAGTGGAGTGGAATCATAATTTTAAAATGATAATTTACAATTATAATGTAATTGTTTAAATTAGCTTTAATTGATTTTTGACAATTATATATATTTTTAAAAAACTATAACATTTTAAAATATAGTTATG
>APFE031755044.1:16080-38133 GCA_000404065.3 Pinus taeda
AAAAATTACAAATTATTTTACAATTAATATAATTTATTATTTTTAACAATTGTGTAATAGTTCGTCATGAATTAGATCCAGAAACAATTCATCTCATTAAGATCATTATGAACTAAGTCTAGCATGGGTGCTTCAGATGAATAGTAGTTATCCTTCTCACCTAAATTTTATAGAAAGAGATATTCCTTTAAAATCATTTTTTAATCTTATTTACTTTAAATAAAATAACTTTAACTAATAAAAAAGAAGATAATACTAAATAACTTAGCATAGAATATTTAAAAGTGCAAAATTGTTCTTACTCTTAAATTGTTTAACGTAATATTATTGGTTTTTTATTATTTACTATATGATTTTATTGACACTTATCACTAATTAACGTTGTCAATGAAGCTAGATGTGTAATTGATTGGTTTTGATTAATTTTGAATAAAATATTTATAATATTTATCCGTTGAGTTTACTAATCTAAGTGTTCATATTCCTAGGGTTTAATATTATGCCTTTGGTTTATTGATATTAGTATGGTTAGTAATTGGACAACTAGCTATCCAATATTACATGTAAAAAAAAAAACTTCATAATATTTTTTTTTAAATACATATATGTGTGTGTGTGTACAAATATACATCTATTTTAAAATAAACTCATTTTATTTTAAAATATTTCAAATATATATTTAAAAAACATTACATTTTAATCTAAACTAATAAATTATACATATCAAATATACCATTTCATAGCCCCCAATTTGGGTGATGGAAGTGGAGAGTACGACCAAACTGACAGTGCAGGGGAGAGGTTGGCTAACAGGGCCACCAACCACCCTCATAATAATTCAAATGGATGCAGTGGCATCCTACATGCTTGAGGGAGTTTCGAGGCAATGAGGTGATAGGAGAGTGGGAGAAGAGGAAGGAAGAAATGACAACAGGAGTGGGATGGGACGTAGGACAGATGGGAAAGGGTTAATGAGGGCGGCTAAGGGAGGAAGAGAGATCAATGTGCAGTAAAGGAAGGTGGAGAACAAAATTGAGCGGGCGTCAGATTCTTCATGGTTCGAGCGAAAGTCCGGGTATGTTTTCTTAGCCTCAAATCCTGCATCTCTTTCTGCCATACATATTATTTTGGAGGAGGGGGGAGAGCCAGGAATTGCTAGGGGAGGGTCGTGTCTGAGTGGGTCCGCAATTCACCCGGTTACACATAGTAAGGTGGAGGAGGGGGGCAAGCTGGGAAATGTAGAGGAAGAGATTGATATGAACGGGTCAGAGGTTTGTATGGTGAGGGAGTGTGAGGATCAGAATAACGACATGTCAGGGTATTGTAGGAGCAGGGCAAAGGGGCAGCCTAAGAAAGTTAAGCATGTAATCTGGGTGGGGGATAGGACAACCGAGGGCCCAAACATGTCTAGCCCATGGGGAGAGACATCAGGGAGTATCTCGAACAATGGGAGAAACAGGAGTGGGGAAGGCAGGCCCAACGACAAGGATAAGCGGGCGTTTGGGATAAGTGTAATTTCCGACAAACTAATTTTTGTTGTTGATAATTGTAAACAGGTGGCTGTAGAGGGAAGGATCGCTCACCTGGGAAGAGAAAGGGGTCGAGGAGGTAGAGGGTGTCAAAGCCACCCAGGCAGATATGACCCGACGACCTCAACACCAGTATATCAGAGGTGCTGCAGGAAAACCATGAGGACGACTGTGCAAGAAGCCGCATGTGCATACAAAGAAGGCAAGGACACTGACATTTGTCAGCTCATTTAGGAAATGGAAGACAATGTCATGGAGGGGGACTCTGAGCCCGAGATGGAGGAATGGGGTGATATCATCGCCGACCTAGGGCATACCAAAGGAAGGATGACCCTCTACAAGCAAGCCCTACACGTGTTCTGGGTGTTGAAGTGCTTACTTGCGAGGGCGTTGGAGCAGATGGGAGGTGAAATGGCAGAAATTTCCCAAGGCATGCCAAATATCAAGAAGGATATGAAAAAACTGCAAACCATCATGATTATGGAAGACAGCAAGCTGGATGAAATCCAGCAATAGCTAAAGAAGCTATCTCCAGCATCGAGTGACTCGTTGGTAGCACCTGCAAATGTGGATCCTCACAAAGAAGACTGAAAGGAATAGTTCATGTAGTTTAGAGTTTTCTTCTTTTTAAGGATAGCATTTTCTTTTCAATAGTTTTATATTAGGTCGGCATGATTAGTGTTTTTAGTTGTGAGGTGTACTTAGCGTGGATTGAAAGTCTTATTAAATTTTGTTACTGGATGGCCTATAATAGACTTAGGTGGCCAACAGACTCGATTTCCCATATGGGCAAGTTGAGGCCACCAAACTGTTGTATACGGATCAACTTGTTTTTTATAAATATATATACTATTTAATAATTAATAAATTTAAAACTAAAACTAGAAATTTCACTAGATGTTGCAAAGGAAAAGTCGTAATGCATAAATTAAATTATGAGATATAAAATATCGCTACATTTCACATAATAGAATAATCATGAAAATTACAAAAATTGAGGGAAAACTTCTCTCCAATATTTATGATCATAGAAACAAATTTCTAAAACAAAATTTGTTATCATTCTCCATAAGGCTAGATAAACGAAAGTTAATCTATTTCAGGATCAGTATAGAGAGCCAAAAGATAAGTAAGAGGAAGCACAAAAAAAGCTCTGGTGAAAGCTCTTGCAGTAGATCCAACTCCATATTCTATGTGGTACAATATGCATATTTACCAGCACTTCACTCAGAAGGCATATATTCTGTCCACTTCACTCATAAATTATATATTTGGCCAAAAGAGGCATTTGAAAGCTGAGGACATGTGGAGAGTCTAAGCATCGAATACTTCACTGAGTGAAGGGGTTTTGCAATCAAATTTACAGAAATTTATAGTCCCATAGTGAGTGAAGGAAAGCCAGTTTCTAGGGTTTGTAGATCGGACAGGAAGGCTTATATCTAGTTTGTATGGTAACTGTTAATGCCCACTACTCGTTTCCTATAACTACTAATCTGATGACACACAAATATTCAGTAGTTGACTTTGCAGAGCTGTACACACTAGAGCTAGGGCCTAAATATAATAAAATATGTGATTCATTTTCTTTGTTTAACTATTTTTATAGTAATGAATTTTTGTTTTCCTTTTTTATAATAGTTTTTATTATACTTTATTATAAAAAAAATTCCAACAATCCGTTTGGAGGTTATAGCATCCAACGCCATGACGTGAAAATATCCATTTTATCCAGTTTAGCTAAAAGTAAACGCACCACTCCTATTTAAAAATAAAACTTTTACCATTATTAATTAAAATAATCTTTAAAAAACAAAGCATTGCCCACAATTCATTCACATTTATGTGGGTCATGTTGAACCCACCTCAGGCATTTTAGGTTTCACAATAAATACAACTAATGCATAGTATACATTTATGTGGGTCATGCCGAACTCACCTCAAGCGTTTTATAGTCTCACAATAAATAAAACTAATGCATAGTATAATTCCAAGAATGAAATCACCCATTTACAAATGTTCTGGGAAAAAGGGCAGAGAAAAAATAGATCTAAGGAATCTTCTGCCACAAACTTACAAAGTGTACATCTGCCAGGACCAACAAAATCCTTCTTCAAAAGTGAGTCCCAAGTGAGAATCCAATTATGAAGGGTTAACCATGTGAAACATACAAGATTAAGTGGGACCCCCCACCTCCACATAGGATGTGCAAATATCCATTTTATCCACTTTAGCTAGAAGTAAAAGCATCACTCCTATTTAAAAATAAAAGTTTTACCATTATTAATTAAAATAATCTTTAAGAAATAAAGCACCACCCACAAAAAAAAATAGGAAATGGAATTTCATTGAGATTTATGTGGGTCATATTGAACCCACCTTAGGTGTTTTATAATCTTGGAATAAATAAAACTAATGCATAGTATAATCCCAAGAGTGAAATCACCTGTTTCCAACTGTCCTAGGAAAAATCACAGAGGACAAATAATAATCCCAAGAGTGAAATCATCTATTTTGAAATGTCCTGGGAAAAAGGGCAGAGGCAAAATAGATGTAAGCAATCCTCCACCGCAAACTTACAAAGTGTACATCTGCCAGGACCAAAAATATCCTTCTTCAAAAGTGAGTCCCAAATGAGAATACGATTATAAAGGGTTAACCATGTGAAACATCCAAGCTTAAGTGGGAACCTACAGCTCCACATAGGATCAATTTGATCAGCAAAGGGAAGGGATAGTGGAAAAGAAATAATGTGTTCATATGCTTGCTGCAATATAACCATCAAATGTTTTTCCTCCCCATTCTAGTCTACCTATCTAGCATTAAACAAAGAAATACTAGACTAACAAAGATTACCTCTATATGCTTCCCAGTCAGCCTCCATAAACACATGAATCCTAAATTCGCTTGCATGTGGCCACAAAATTGAGAAAAGAGGCAGCAATTGACCCTTCCCAATACTAACCAACTAATTTTATCACAATATCATTATAAATAGTCAAATTTTATCAAAACCTACTAAAAATTTATTTAAAAACAAATGCTAAACGAGGTCTATGTTTTATGGGAGGACGGCTATTGTAATGCCCTACTTAACCTTATCATGCAAATTTTATTAGTGTTTGAATTACCTAAAAATATTTACTTATAATTATCAAGAAATATTGGAATATACCTACATTTGTGAAACTGTAATTTTATTTACTGATATAAATTTTATTATTGTTATTATTGAATTCCCAACTTGTCTTCTCAAATTTAATTTCAGATAGGATATGGTCTCCTTCCATTTATTCCAAATTAAATATCCATATCCCAAGGTGTCTTATCAAAATCTACTTGGGGAGAAGATATGGTCTTCTCCAATTAATTTCCAAATTAAATGTCCATATCTTATCCCCAAAATGTCTTCTCAAATCTACTTGAACAAGATATGGTAAGAAAAGTGAAGGATACTAAATGAAAGGATGACAGGGTAGTCATGACATTAATGATAGGTGGATGATGTGGATGGGAGGAAGGGACATAAAAGGGGAAGGATGATGAGAGGAGAGGGGGAAATCCTTGGCCTTGGCTTTGTTTTGGTGGATTTTGTTTTGGGGGAGGAATGTGGAGAAAGAGAAGGGAAGAATGGAGAGATAAATGAGGGAATACAAACTTGGATCTGGAGAGTTTTTGTTAAGCTTGGACACAATACATCTATGTGGAATTGGGCTTGGAGAGCTAGGGAACCCATGGAGGTTCCCTGGGCTAGGAAATACTTCCTAGATGGCTGGGAGGAAAATCTAGTCGGGTAGTCAAGAGGAGAATCCCAACTGAGTCAGGGGCTTAGGAGAATCTCAATTAAGCTATTGGAACAAGTATTCCTCCATTTATTGATTACTTATGTATATGGTTGCAATGAAATGATTACTCATTTAATTTGTGGTAAATAAATTTTTACAGTATATTGTCATCAAATAAATGTTTGGATATAAATAAGTTATTTCTCTTCTTATTGTGTTTAAAATTAGATAAGTTTAGTTTTTAGTTAGAGGACCCTAGGAGGGATCCTCACATGTGGTATCAGAGCCCATATTCAAAATCTGGACCCAAAACCCAATAGACCCAAATCTCCACTAAAAGAGTTTATAACCCTCATAATTACTTGCAAGCATTTTTATTATAAAAATTATGTGGAACTAATTTTGTTTAAGACTAATTTAATGAATTTTTTTTCATTTTACCAGAATTTTAGAACTTCTTTTATCACTACCATGTGTATAATTAACTACATCACTTTGATCTCTTATATGAAGCTCACAATTTTTGTTGTTAAAAAGCTCATCAGTCTGCTTGGTTCTCTTTATTTTCCTTGGCATCATTCACTAGTAATAAACCTTCCATTACCAAGCCATTCCTGTTTTCACCAATTTTCCTCACGTGATCAAACTCATTGGTAATTTTACCCATAGGATAATTTTTTTTGAACTTATAACCTTTTCCTTCCTTAGCAGCTAATAAATGTGCAGTTTGATCACTTGCACATGAGTGAATCTCTTGTTGCCCTATTTGATCTTACTTATTTCCTACATTCATACAATCAAATGTCTTGGATTTATCTCCTTTCCTCTTCTTCGAAAGTTTTCTTCGTTCAATATTTGGACCTTTCTTGAATCAGGTGCAATATCTATCAGTAGAACCCAAAATCTCATCTTCCTCATGTTTAACCACTATATGCTTCTCCTCACTCTGCTAGTGCACATCATTTGGTTGTTCCTTCAAGTAAAGGATACTTCCCTGATTTCCAAGAGGAATGTTTCCGTTTAAATATGGCTCAACATTTTGATTCAATATATTGCTAGCCTGAAAGGCTCTAGCTTTTGATTTATGTTTCTTTACTTTTGAATGTAGTGACCAAGTTTCCCTACTTGTGGTCTTCATATTGCAATGACTGTAAGCCCACGGAAGGCAAGTTGACAACCCAACACTAAAATCAACATCAACATTCTCACTTGCATTAGGTTTTTCATAGTAACAGTTACCCCAATTCATAGTACCACAAAGCATAAAATGATTGATGTGGAATTCAAACACTTGGGCCCAAGATTGCCAGGCCATTTAAATTGACAGTTGTGCGATTTGAACCCATGCCCTTTCAGGCCAGAGCCTAAATCTAACGCCTTACACTAGTCCGCCAAACTTTCATTAAAAATTCTAGCCAACGCCATTCAACCCATGAAATTCTTTCACATTTTCACCTGGATCTAAGATTACCAAACCTAGAATGTGAGGGCACGAAACTACAAAAAAAAAAGACTTTCGTTCTGTTCGTATCAATGTAGGAATCAATCCATTTTTCCCAGGTAGTCATTCCTTTCCAGTAAGCTACCATGAAATCCATGCTCATGTATAAAGTATTCCCTTTCTATAGGTAATCCCAACTATTTTTTTTTTACCCGAACAAAGTGTCAATTATTAAGTCTGCCATTATAGATCACAATGCGATAGAAGATCACGGTCTAAATCTAACATCTATCATCAATTACTTGCATAAAAGTACCCTTTGAGATTTCCTGTGTGATTCCACCAATGGCCAAAGTTAAAATCAAGAATATAGGCTCCCCTGCATCCTCTGTAATAATCTTGACTGAGTTCAGACGAAGTACCACTTTATGCTGTCCTTGAACTGTAGTGGTCACCATATCCACCAGGTATGGAGCTCAATAAAACTACATTGTAACTCAGTAATCCTGCTAATACCCAAATCATAACAATTTAGATTAACATAATAACATCAAAGAGATCATATTATATAAGCATCCAATACCCACCATGAATCAATGAGTGGGGAATGATGTAAGTAAAATCCTTCACCTACAATTTTTGAAGAGGGAAGAGCCATAGTAGAGAAAGCCAAAACCCTCTCTAGCACTTGTAGCCAAACAAAAATAAATGAGAGGAGAGGGTGGAGAGAAGGAAGGTAAGTCAAAATATTGTTTCCAACTCTTCCTTCTATCTCTATCTCCCCCTCTCGTGAAGAAGCTGAGAACTTGTCACAGTCAAAATCAAATCGATTTTTACAAGCTCGGTCGTGGGTATGAGTCTCAAAGACGTGTAGTGCAGAAAATTATGGAAACATCTGATAAAAGGAAGGGAAATTAGGAGTTATAGAGTAAGAGTGTAGCGGGTGAATAGATGTAATGTAAGGGGAGGTGGAGGATGAGCCATGGTCGTAGGTGGCAAAGAGGATTAATTGCGGTAGAAATGCATTTAATGGAGGTGTTGCAATTGCATGATGTGTGGGGATGGGTTTGGAAAATTGTCTGCCTCCATAGTGAATGAAAGGCAAGGAGGGAGTTAATGCACCACACATAAATTGTTGTTCCTCCACGTCCTTTGCATTGCTTCTGGTGCACTACCAGCAACAACAACGAAAGTGCATTTACTATGTTGGAGGACAAAAATTGATATACGAAAGTAAGTGGATGGATGGAATCGGGAAGCATTGGATACTTCAATATCATATCGATACTTACGACCATCATCACCTCAATGGCATGATGAGACTTCGTGCAAGTAAGTGCAACATTTAACGTTCTAATAACTCCCACACTGAAAAAATGCAATCTTCCTAATGCACTTAATGCCACTCTCCAAAATATCGAAAGTCACCTTCACCGTTTCAACAATATGTTACCTTTTTAATACTGTTACAAATGCTATATAAACACAATTTAGGAGTGTTGCAGGCATGTTTCGTTTTGGCCTTTACATAAATCATACATTTTCCATAAAGTTGAATATATTTTTTTAATCAGAATTTGGCCAAGTGTTTCACTATTTTAATATTAGATATGGATTTAATTTGATCAAAAACTTAAAAAGAGAATTTCACAAGTTTACAATTTTCTTTTTTTAATTTGATTTAATTAAAAATCTATCCAAAAATCAAATTATAAATAAAATTAAAAATAAAAATAAAATTAATTTCAATACAAATTTCAATACCATGGGCTAAACCCTCTTAGTTGAAATGATTTGAATTTTAGATTTCGAATGGACTTGTTTATGCCGAGACAACATTACTATGCCATCTAAAATGTAGAATTGTGTTTGTTATCCAAAGTTTCATGTTCTTGCATATTCTTTTCCTTACAAACCATTATACATTATTACATAAAGCAACCACTGCGTGAGAGACAATTTCTATGTGTAAAACAATTACTGCATGAGAGACAATTTCTATGTGTAAAATATTACGCTATATGAAATACAAATATTTTATGTGACACATATTATGACTTAAACTTGTAACACTCCACTTACAAACTATATCATGATACATTGTGGTTTCTTTTTAAGATATTTCAATATAGATTTATAATCTTGAAACAAATTTAATCTCTTTTATATATATTATACATTTGAACTTATACATATTATACATTGAAACACCAATTTTGAAGGTCAATTTGAATATTTATTAATTTCAACATAATTACATATTTATCATAAAGGGAAAGGAAGGTTATGGTTCACGCATGAATATACATTATATGTAATGAAGGCCAACAACTCGTTACTTGTTTGGTTTGGGGTTGGATTCAAAATAACCTCCCGGAGTTAATGATGTTTAGTTTGTGTTCCCATAGTATATATCTAACAATATTGTCAAAATTGAGTTAATGTAAAAATTGAGTTGATTGAGACAGTTAGGCATCTACTTTGAAAACTAATCTAGCATTGTTGATGGAATTTCAAGAGGATACCTAGTTATAATAATGTGAATAAAAATGGTAATTTAATGTTCATGTGAATTCCCAAAATATATAACATGGATTTAGGATGATTGTTTAGGGATATTTAAAGATATTTGATGGTGACTAGCAGTGCGTCGTAGCACTTGCTTAGATAGAAATGGGAGAGGATTTAGTAGATACTTGGGATTCTGATCAGTATTAATAATACTTGTTTACGAGCATAGTAAAAGAAAAACTTATGACTATCATTATATACATGTGTAAGTCACCTAAGAGTACACAAGTCCTACGTTGAGATAATAAGTCTCGCGTATCATACAGATATTTGAACAAATAAAAATTGTGAGGATGTGAAGAAATCAAGGTCAAGGAGGGTCATCAAAAGGACCTCGTACAAATAACCCATTACCATCACTAGCATTGGCTCTCATCTTGCATTCCCTACAAACAATTAACAGACATTAAGAGGGCGCCAAACAATTGAAGTGGAAGTGGAACACCCTCCACCAAGGTTCGGAAATCTCGAGGGATCAAGAGACTCTGATAGAGCACCTACAATTGAGGACATTACTAGGGAGATCCAAAAGATTAAGCTCTCAGAGTTTGTTGGAGGTCATGCCAGTGAACGTGCAAACGCCTGGTTAGAAGGAATGAGAAGGTGCTCCACACTAAGGGATTATACTTCCAATTCAAAAGCTAAAATAGCAATATTCCAACTCAGAGATAATGCTCTGAATTGATGGGGTAACTTAGACACTGTCAACTACACCTCACTCTAGACATAGTTACTTGGGAGTTAGTTGAGGAGATATTCAGGAAAAAGTACCTACCAGCATATTATGAAGCACAATAGGTAGGAGCCTTCCATGCTTTGGTACAGGTA
Organism: Pinus taeda; assembly: GCA_000404065.3. NCBI lineage: Eukaryota > Viridiplantae > Streptophyta > Pinopsida > Pinales > Pinaceae > Pinus > Pinus taeda. The sequence goes on from APFE031755044.1 coordinate 26,232, forward strand.
AATCGTATAATAGAAGAATATGAGATTAGATTCATGGAATTGGTCAAGTATGTATCCTACATGGATACTGATCAGTAGCAAGCAAATTTTTTGATTTATGGATTAAACCCTAAGATTATGGCAATGTTACAAATGTGGAAACCATCCTCAGTTGCAAAAGTTGTAGAACATGCTTGTTATGTTGAAGAGCACTTATAAATAAAGGGTTAAAACAAAACCATTTTTTCACAACAACCAAGGCTTATGGGGAAGGCCCCCCGTACCTTCCCCAGGGGAAGAAGTTTGAGGCCACCGCCATATGTAAACAGAGTTGTACCCAGAGCATCGACAATGGGGATTTCAATGGTTACTAGTGTACCTTCACCAACAGTTTCAAGGATTTGTGCAAATCAAGGTCGTACACGAGGAGAAAGAAGTAGGGGTAGGGGTCCGAAGGGAAGGAATTCTTTCCAATGAATTCCACAACATTATGTTCAAAGTATACCATGCATCACTTGTTGGGGTTGCGGGGGACCTCATTACCAGCGTGATTTTCTTGAGTTACAAAATGGTAACAACCATGGAGAAGGAAAAGCACCAATGGGGGGAGCAAGTGGCCACCATTGAATCTATGAAGTAGTTGATAACCAATAAGTTGAACACCAACCTGCTATGGTAGAAACCTTAGATATGATAAACAAAGTAGTAGTTAAAATTTTGTTTGATTCAGGTGCTACAGATAGTTTCATTTCGCCAATTGCATTAGAAAAATGTGGGTTAGCAGCCTATGCGCACGATGACTTCAAGCAAGTTGAGATGGCTTATGGGATAAAACAAGTAATAGGACCTAGTGTTGACCAATGTCAAGTAAACCTCAGGGTGTGTATAACTAAGTTGAAGGCATACGTCACAACATTGGAGACGTACGATGTAATTATTGGAATGGGCTAGCTAGAACCTCATCGAGCTTTGGTAAACTGTTTCAAGAAGAAGGTGATTTGTTTAGATGATGAAAGTAGGTCAATTGAGATTTGTGGAATCAAGAGAGCAGTATCGCTACAATTCATATCCATGATGAAGGTAAAAAAATTTCTCTGACAAGGTTGCAAACTATATGTGGTCGAGGCTGTAAGTGACTAGAAAGGACCCTCCCTAGATCAACACCAAATTTTGTCAAAATTCAAGGATGTTTTTCCTAAGGAATTGCCTAGATTACCTCCTGTAAGGGAGATTGATTTCACAATTGACCTAAAACTTGGTGCAGAACCAATATCTAAGACACCCTATAGGATGAAAACTCCAGAAATTTGTGAGCTGGAAATGAAGTTAAAAGAGCTTTTAGACTTGGGATTTATCAGACCTAGTATTTCACCTTGGGGTGCACCAGTGATTTTTTTCAAGAAGAAGGATGGTTCCTTAAGGCTATGCATAGATTATAGGGACTTGAATAGATCCACAATAAAGAATAGGTACCTGATACCTAGAATAGATGACCTATTTGATCAAATGAAGGGAGCAATGTTTTCTCAAAGATTCATCTAGGATATGGATACCACCAATTGAGGATTAAGGAATGCGACATTTCAAAAAATGCATTTCAAAATCAGTTTGGGAACTACGAGTTCGTAGTTGTTCCATTTGGTTTTCCCAATGCACCAACAGTCTTCATGAGCCCCTTGAATAGTGTGTAAGGAAGTATTTGGACCAGTTGGTGCACGTCTTTCTGGATGAAATTCTTGTGTATTCCAAGAATGAAAAAGAGAATGAAAAGCACCTAAGGGTTGTATTGACTTGCTTAAGGGAAAATAAATTGTATGGAAAAATGTCAAAATGTTCCTTCTTTCAGAAGAAAGTTCATCCTCTTAGGCACATCATTTCAGGAAAAAGAATTCTAGTTGACCCAGAAAAGGTAAAGGCCATAATGGATTGGCTAATATTGAAAAGTGCTCATGAGCTGCGTAGTTTTGTGGAGCTAGCAAATTATTATCGCAGGTTTGTGGAAGGTATTTCAAAGCCCATCACCACATTACAATGAAAAGGAGTCAGGTATGAATGGACATATCAATGTGACACTGCATTCACTGAACGAAAGAGTTTATTAACTAGTGTACCAATACTTTGAGTATCAGACATGGGAAAATACTTCATTGTCTGCATCGATGCTTCAAAGCAAGGACTCGGAGCAGTATTGATGTAAGAAGGTGGAGTAATAGATTACGCATATAGAAAATTGAAGAAATGTGAAGAGTTGTATGTTGTCCATGACTTAGAGTTAGCAGTAGTGATGTTAGCTTTGAAACTATGGAGACACTACCTTGTTGGGAGAAGATTTGAGTTAAGAACAAATCATCAAAGCCTGAAGCACCTCTTCACTCAAAGGGATTTGAATGCTAGACAAAGGTAGTGGAGCGAATTCATGAGTGAGTATGATTTTGATATATCATACATTAAAGGAAAGGAGAATGTGGTGGTCAATGCACTAAGCAGGAGGACACGAACCTTCTCCCTACTTTGCCTTGAGGGTCAATTTGAGGGAACATGTGTTGAAGAAACTCTTTGAATAAAATTGGTATCTAAAGGTTATATCAGCACTCCAGAGTGGGAAGTAGATAGAACAAAATTTTGAGGGATATGTCCTTGAACCAGATGGATTATTGAGATTTCAAGGGAGAGTGTACATACCTAAGGAAGGGGGTATATGAAGAACCGTGCTCGAAGAGTCACATAGAGAACTCTATTGTGCACATCCTGGAATGAAGAAGATGTATGCGGACATGAAGAAACTCTTCTTTTGGGCAGGAATGAAGTGTGACATAGTCCAGTTTGTCACCTAATGTCTTGAATGTCAATGAGTGAAGATTGATCATCGCCATCAGCAGGACTTATACAACCACATGACATACCTATGCCTAAATGGGAGGTAATTTCTATGGATTTTGTTGTGGGTTTTCCACTCATGTCGCAGAGGCACGATGCTACATCGGTTGTAGTTGATAAATTGACCAAAAGTGCCCATTTCATCTTAGTAAGAGACACTTACGATGTTACTGATGTGGCACGAGTTTTTATAAGTGAAGTTATTCGACTACATGGTTACCCACAAAGATCATTCTGACAGAGACTATCAATTTACATCTAGGTTTTGGAAAAGTTTACATTCAGCACTAGGGACTCAGTTGAACCTGAGCACTGCATATCATCCAGAAATAGATGGGCAGATTGAAAGAGTAAATCCGGTTATGGAAGACATGCTTAGAATGTACATTATGGATAATCAGACTCAGTGGGAAAGTTACTTACCATTGGTAGAGTTTTCCTATAATAACAATTACCACAATTCAATCGAGATACCTCCTTACCAAGCTCTATATGGGAGGCCATGTAGAATGCCATTGAGTTCGGAAAAGTTGGAGGACCGAGTAATATTTGGGCAAGAATTAGTTCAAGAAATGGAGGAACAGGTAAGGCAAATTCGACAAAGGTTAAAGGAAGCACAAGATAGACAGAAGAGTTATGCTGATTCACATAGGATTGATCACGATCACGAAGTAGAGGACCAAGTTTTTATTCACATCCAACCCAACAAAAGCACCATTCGGTTTGGGAAAGGGACGAAGTTGTCACCACGATTTGTAGGACCTTTTAGGATCAAGGAGAAGATTGGACCAATTTCCTATCATCTTGTACTACCAACCAATTTTCATAAAACTCATGATGTTTTTCATGTATCTATTTTACGAAATTATGTTTCTGATGAATCTCACGAACTGGATTGGAGGGAATTTTAGGTCTTGGACATGGGAACCATAGTGGTCGAACATTACGCATATTGGACTGTAGGGTTCAATAGCTAAGACGTCACATGGTGGACCAGGTTAAGGTCCAGTGAGACAAGTATAGCCGAGTATCTGCTACCTAGGAGGAAGCAGAGACTATACATTGTGACTACCCCTCATTTTTTGAGCATCTGTGATGCCCATTTGACTTTGATAGCTACCTATGCTAAGGCTCTATTTTTCAGTTTCATGTTATTTATTTATGAACACTATGTAATATTGATGCATTTAGTTGGACATGTGAAACTACTTATATAAATCATTAGATGGATTAGGTATTGATGACGGAAATGTTTGATGTATGACCTAATAGATGACTTACTTGGTGATGATTTATCTAGTGCATGACTTATCAGAGCTATTGTTGTTTCATGTATAGCTTAAGTGGATATGATTTATCTAATGTAAGATTTATTTCCAGTATGAACTACAAAATTGACACGTGGATATTGACTTAATAACATGATGTTTAAGATCACTTATATATATATATATATATATTATATATTATTATTATATATATAAATGAGTGAGAACTAACCTGTAGATTGGAAAGAACTATATGATAGCCAAGATCTACTTTTCCATTGGGGAAGGTCGAGACATCTAATAAGGAAAGGTATGATGTACATTGTTCTATTACATTTTGTATCTACTTGATATGCACTGTTATGACATGGGTAAAATGTAAATGGCAGGTGACAAGACTACCTCACTGGATTATTCGATGACAAGTATCCAATCAGTGTTGTAGTGTGGTCCATATTAGGGTGTTGACCCTAGTTGTAAGGAGGGGTGGAGGTATTTCCCACCGTGTAACCTCCAATCCTGGAATCATGGGAGCGCAGTGATGGAGACACTCCCCTAGACGTGTGATGATGATTGCTAGTTGCCTGCTGGAGAAGCTAGGTCGATATAGTTGATGCTTCCGCCATATTGGTTTTATCAGTGGTTAGATTGGTATAGTCAATGCCATAGTATATAGCAGCAGAGGATGGATAGGGTGGAAACGAAAGTAGGTTAGGAAGGATAGGAGGATATAGATTAGTTGGAGACTCTTGATGGGAAGTGTTATCATTGCTTGACTTATTAAATTTTACTACTACAACTCCCTCTCTATTTTGTTATGCCTTATTGTCAAACTGCTTTCGAACTTCTTGTATCTTTTTCACTCTAACTTCTAGACAAAGTTTTCTGAAGGAGAGGTGTATGTAATGCCCTACTTAATCTTATCATGCAAATTTTATTTAGTATTTAAATTACATGAAAATATTGACTTATAATTATCAAGAAATATTGGTATATACCTACATTTGTGAAACTGTAATTTTATTTACTGATATAAATTTTATTATTCTTATTATTCAATTCCCAACTTGTCTTCTCAAATTTAATTTTGGATAGGATATGGTCTCCTTCCATTTATTCCAAAATAAATATCCATATCCCAAGGTGTCTTCTCAAAATATACTTGGGCGAATGTATGGTCTTCTCCAATTAATTTTCAAATTAAATATCCATATCTTATCTCCAAAATATCTTCTCAAATCTACTTGAACAAGATATGGTAAGAAAATTCAAAGATACTATATGAAAGGATGAGGGGGTAGTCATGACATTAATGATAGGTGGTTGAGGTGGATGGGAGGAATAGACATAAAATGGGAAGGATAATGAGAGGAGAGGGGGAAATCCTTGGTCTTGGCTTTGTTTTGGAGGATTTTGTTTTGAGGGAGGAATGTGGAGAAAGAAAAGGGAGAGAATGGAGAGATAAATGAGGGAATACAAACTTGGACCTGGAGAGTGTTTGTTAAAATTGGACACACTACATCTGGTTGGACTTGGGCTCGAAGGGCTAGGGAACTTGTGGAGGTTTCTGGGGCTAGGAAATACTTCCTAGTTGGCTAGGAGGAGAATGTAATCGGGTAGTCAAGAGAAGCATCCTAATAGAGTCAAGAGTTCAGGAGCATCTCAACTAGGCTGTTGGAACAAGTATTCCCCAATTTAGTGATTACTTATATAAATGGTTGCAATGAAATTCTTACTTGTTTAATTTGTGGTAAATAATTTTTAATGGTATATTTTCATCAAATAAATGTTTGGATATAAATAAATCATTTCCCTTCTTATTGTGTTTAAAATTAGATAAATTTAGTTTTTAGTTAGAGGACCCTAGGAGGGATCCTCACAGAGATGGAGTTGAGCGAGGAGCGAGAGCTGCATAGAAAGTATACTTTAGTTAGTAGGTAGGTAGATAGTCATGATGGTAGGTTTAGTTAGTTTACATATCCATATTCCTTCAACAGTCTGCAATCTATTTACCTCCATTCAGTAACTGTTTTAAATAAGTTAAACAAATTATCTATTAGATATAAATTAGTTTACTACTATGAAGTTAGCCTCACCAAATATTTCACCACTTTTAGGAACTTAAACTATGCTAAAAAAACATTCAAAACATTTAAAGAGAACAAACTTTACACAAAATCTTTCAATAATCTTTAAAAAGACATCAACTCGAAATCATGGCTTACTCCCATATAATTTATGGCTTCGGTGCTTCTCTAAAACATGTAATTATACAACAGAGAAAAAACATTTACATCTTTAGGCTACTGTGAAAAGTCAACATGTCATGATTCAATGAACTCTCAAATACACATTGCAAAAATATTAGGGGGGTCTTCTCGTGTGATTACTGTTGCTCCGCATGGATGTTGAGATTTCTATCACAGGCCCCAAATGAATCGACCTCTTAGATAGAAATGGTTGTGAATGAGATCTGGGTAGCTAGATGACGCAGGAAGCCTCAAATGCAATTGCAATTACTAGGAGAAGTTGTTGCAGATATTTTTGCAAGCAGCACCTAGCAAGGCATGATATAGAAACCATATGGAATGGGAGAATTCATAGTAACTAGATATTATTCACAGTGATATAAGAATATGAAGAAATCGCATATACCAATAACAGTGGTGCTCTTCCTTTCACTTGTAAAGCCACCATGGCAAGTAGTTATTAGTAACACCAAAGATCCTTAGATTTGAGAATGCACAGCTAACTGTACACAAATATCCAGATTCAAGCTTGATGGTAGAATTAATTATATTTTAATATATTGAGAGAAAAATTCAAGCATTGAGGTTTGTAATCATACTTTTACACACGTTGGGAAACCTACCACTTCTGAGGCATTTGTCGAGCTGCATGGAGCCATCGCAACAATAGCATAAAAACTTTGCATGTTCAGAAATGTTATAACCAAAAAGCCCTTAGTCCCCAAACAAGCACGACACTTTTGATCTATGTTTCGGTGGACATCCCATGCTATCTTCACCTCATAAATGAAATGTACTATAATCTATAAGGTATTAGTTAGTTATGCTACTATTCAACTTGTTCTTGAAATCCTAGAGCTTGGAACAAAGATCTTTGATATAAAGCAGAGAAGCTTTGTCCATTTTTTCACTCCTTTTCCACTCAGCCTTAACATGATTCAGAATCCTTTCATAACCATTTGCAGGCTTTCTCTCCTGTTTTCGTGGCTTTCTCTCTTCTCCAACAGACCTTGAGTCTTTAATTGAGGCAAAAGGTTTTACTGCAGCAGACATTGAATATTTAATTCTCTTCTCCAACAGACTTTGAGTCTTTAATTGAGGCAGAGGGTTTTACTATAGCAGACATTGAATATTTAATTCTCTCTTCTCTAATAGACCTTGAGTCTTTAATTGAGGAAAAGGGTTTTACTACAGCAGATGTTGAATCTTTAATTCTCTCTTCTCCGACAAACCTTGAGTATTTAATTGAGTCAGAGGGTTTGACTGCAATAGATGTTGAATCTTTAATTGTGGCAAAGGGTTCTACAACAAACAACTTTGATTCAAAGCCAGAGTGCAGGGTTTTATGGATTAGATGTTAAACCAATGGTCTCATCTTTTATTGCTATAAACAACTAAATTCCTTTGATTGTAGCCAACATGAAATATTTAGGAGAGGTTGAATCAATGCAGATACATGTACAACACATGTTAAGTGCTGAACACGCTAAACACACAACACTCTACGATTTTTTGGAACATTTAACTACCATCAAGCAGATCTACAGACTAGATTATCTGTATAAAATAATGTTGTTGGGCTCAAGGTTCTGAAATGGTATTTAACTACTGAAATGGAGAAAATAATGAACAAAATGAATCGTATTTCAATGAATTATTCGCCGATTGAATCTAGTGGACAAATTTCCGAGTTTTTCTCCCCGATTCGAGCGAATTTGGTAGCTATGTTTATAATCATAATAAATGACAAACATATTACAGAGCAAAAGATTGAAGGAAAGGATGATTTAAAACACAAAAGAATGACCATATGCAAAATTTAACACTTTTTGCTTCAGGGGAGGCAGTGTTATCTGTTAGGTGGATAGGAATACACATAAATAAATAGAATAATGCTAAAACTTTAGAAATGACAGTCCCAAGTCTAAAAATCAAAATACAATATAATCATTTTGTCTAGCTCTCAGACAGGTACTACTTTTTGGGATAGGTACTACTTCAGTTGCATGGTATGCATAGACAGGTACTACCTCAGTTGCATGGTATGCATAGACAGGTACTATCTCAGTTGCATGGTATGCATAGCCATTTATCAATCTGAGCGTGATTATTTACCATACAAAGAAGTGATCTTATATCATTATAGTGAAAGAGACCATGCAAGTGTCTTACAGTTAGAGAAAGACGAATACCTAATCATTCTAAACCATTTTTTCTTGTTATTTATTAACTTATTTCAGTTGTGGATCAATGATGAAAATTCTTTCAATTGTCTAACACATAAATCCATGATGCAGAATAGGACACGAGGGCGGTTGGGGGAATTCATTTCAAAGGGAAACACCTTACCGCTTAACTAGTCAAGTGTGCAAAGTTTTTCAAAAAAAAAACCTACCTTAAAATCTTTAAAAAACTATGCAATTTATAGTTAAATGTATTTTAATTTTCAAATTTATTAATTATTGAAGGGTGCAAAATTTATTTGGCATATATTTATCATTAGAAATGAGATTCGCGAGTCTAAAAATCAAAATACAATATGATCATTTTATCTAGCTCTTGGACAAGTATTGTTTTCTCGGGCAGGTACTGCTTAAGTTGCATGGTATCCATAGACAAGTACTGCTTCAGTTGCATGGTATGCATAGCCATTTATCAATCTAAGCGTGATCATTTACCATACAAAGAAGTGATCTTATACCATTATAGTGAAAGAGACCATGCGGTATGCATAGCCATTTATCAATCTAAGCGTGATCATTTACCATACAAAGAAGTGATCTTATACCATTATAGTGAAAGAGACCATGCGAGTGTCTTACAGTTAGAGAGAGACGAATATCTCATCATTCTAAACCATTTTTTCTCATTATTCATTAACTTATTTCGGTTGTGGATCAATGATGAAAATTCTTTCAATCGTGTAAAACACAAATCCATGATGCAGAATATGACACGGAGGTGATTGGGGGAATTGATTTCAAAGGGAAACACCTTACCACATAATTAAACATATTATATAATGATAAATATATCTCACATAAAAAATTTACACCCTTCACTAATTAATAAATTTGGAAATTAAAATATATTTAACTATAAATTATATAGTATTTTTTTAAGAAGGAAATTTATTTAAAAACTTTGCACACTTCCCTAGTTAATAAATTTGGAAATTAAAATACATCTAATTATAAATTATTAGTTTTTTTTTAAGATTTTAAATAAGAAATTTATTCTAATTATAATTTTTTTTTTACTAGTTTATTTATTTTAATATGTAAAATTAAAATACTAAAATAGTTTATTATAATTATATAATTTATTAAAAAATTATAAATTTATTTTAAAATGAGAAATTGTATCCAATTTTTAACCTTAGTATATACTATTAATAATAAATAATTTTATAAAATGAAATTGTAATATATTTATAAAAAAAAATTGAACCATTTATAGCTGTTAAAATTACACATCTTATAAAAAGTCAATTTATAAAAATCAAATTTTCAATAACTATAGTTTCTATAAATTTTCACACTTCTTAAGTAAATAAAAAAAGGAAAATAAAGCATCCACAAAATTTAACCCCAAACTATCACGATGTGGTTACAACGTTTTGTTTTGACTAATTGAAAAACTCATAGTCGAACTATCAGACTGCTCCATTGGATTGAAAAATAGAGGATTCAGGCTAATCTAAAGTATGACTATAAATTGTTTGTACATTCAGGGTAATGGAAGATTTCACAATTACAGCGCCATATAATCCATTATTACAGTATTTTATTTTCATTAATTAAAAAGTAGAGAAATCTAAACCTGACCTTCAACCGATTGTAAATTCGGATCATCGGAATGCTCAGCGTCGTCCCTTATTCTCAAAGCCAGCGTCTCAATCGGCAGGCTTTCCAAATGACTTATGATTTCCGATTCCGACGCATTGGCATTTAAGTTTTCGAGTTCGATAATTTTGCGAAGTAGCCCTTTGTTCGTTCCGATCTTGGCGCGGTTGTCGGAGTCGTTGGCCAAGAATTTCAATATCCGTTTCCCCAGCACAGTGAAATATGAGTAATTATACTCGTCTGAAGACAGGCCCTGGTACTTAGTCCGGTGAATTCCACTATGATTTCTATCATACAGCAAAGAGTTTATGGATTGCATGGACTCAGGAATGGCCATCACCCGAATGCCATTTCGGGGTATCTCCTCCACCAATTTGCAGATGATCTCTCCAGCCGCTATTCGAATGTCCTGCTCCTGAGGTTTCTCCCAATTCAGCAACTCGATCAGCCTCTCCAGCAAGCCTGGCGTTGTTCTCAACTTCTCTGAACGAAGCGGATGAGACTTCAGAAGCATGGATAATAGTCGAGCACCCTCCAGTTGTTCATCATCATCGATGGGCTGCAGCAGCAGCTCCACGCTGTATGACACAAAATCCATCTTCAAGCCGTCGAAAATGCTTCCATTGATGCACCGACAATATGTTTCATAGAAGTAACTCAGAACCGTCTTGAACTGAGAATCGTCGAAGCCATCGCCTTGTAACGCGCAACTCGAATTTTGTCCTACGACAAGAGAGAAAATACATCTCTCACAACAATCAACCCGTTCGTCGAAAATTGGTAGCACGAGGTTGACTCTGACAATAAATCCGAGCAGAGTCAGAATCGATTCCACTATGGACAGCGAGTAGAAAAGATTGAGAGCCCGATTTCGATTCATATTATCATCGCTCCCGTACTGTTGCTTTTCTATACGTATCCCAGCCAAGTCGATGCATATCAGGGCGGAAATTTCTTGTACCATAAGCGAATACAGACATATTAATTTTAATCTGAGGCTGGAATCGGGAGACCGTGGCCGTCGGGTCGCCAACTCGCCGCCTCGGCATAAAATGCGAAGACCCTCTACCACTAATATTACGCTGACGAACCAGAAGTCTATACTTTTTAATGATTGTGAGAAGCCTCCCAGCATAACGACAGTAGCCCAAATAAAGTTCAACTTTCCAACCGTGTTCGCTGCCTTCTCGATAAGAGCTAGGTTGAAGGCCACGTTTCTCAATTTCTTGTCCAGAGAGGTCTCGTTTTCACCGCACAAAGATTCATAGCTGGACTCTATATCTTCGGACGATTCTGCCATCCCGTTCTATTCCAAAGGAGGAACGGTAGATGACAGTATTGCGCACGACCGGCTGCAGGAGGTGGATTCAGACGATGGAGATTATTCCTGAAACTATGCAGAATCCAATTCAGTTGTATCCATCTGCTCCAAATTGAAATGTCAGAGATGTATGAGTCACTAATATATAACATCCCCGTATCCTGTTCACGCGATTGAGAAAGTGTAACTGCGATTGTCGCGTGTAACTGCGATGGTTGACATTCAATAGGTTAAATCTAATAGGTTTATTATTAATTAATAAATAGGTATTAGATTCATATTTTATAATTTAGTATAAAAGAAATGTGTAATTTTTTTATGTGGGATAAAAAGTTGAGATTTGTTTTTTAAACACTAAAAAAA
>APFE031755046.1:3162-15274 GCA_000404065.3 Pinus taeda
TTACTCTATCTTTTTAGATATATCTATTTTGATAGCTAGCTAGTTATGTAAATTATTCTAGGCTATGATTATTTTTGAAATATATTTATAAGTGTAAAAATAGGGCCCTTTACTTTTAAGAATTTAACCACCCTAGTTAATTTCTATTTAAATTTTGGTTATTCCCCTAATCCTGTGAAATCTAGCCGTTGTAAATATAGTCGTTACTTCTGCTCTATCTATTTAACATGCTAAGCCGGATCTGTTCATTCAACTTGTCCTGATGATGAACCACACTTGTTGGTTCGAAACACGTCGACAAATGAAATATCTTGTGATTTATGCCGAAAAAACTCTCTTAAACCTAATATGGATCACAGAGGCCTCAATTCAAAGATTTGATCCCTTTCAACACTTGGTAAATCTAGAGTTAAGATGGATCTAGGTTGGTTTAATTATTAATAATTGATAATTAATCATTATTAATTTTGTTAAGAGTTATGTCAACGCGTTTCGAACCATCCGTATGGTTCATCCTTAGGACAAGATGGGGAATCAGAGCATGGCACCAGATTAAACAAAGAGACCAATGTAAAGACCTTTAAAAAAGTTAATGATTAAAATAAACAACTAGTTCTGAGAAAGAAATAATAATAATAATAAATAAATAAATAAAAATAAATAAAAATAAAATTAAAAAAATAAATAACAAAAATAAAGATAATATATATATATATATAATAAAAAATAAAATAAAAAAATATATTATATTATATATATAAAATAAATTAAATAAATTGACCTTTAGTCAAAATATTTATATTCGTTAATATTTATTATTATTTTTTAAGATTCAAATATAGATTTAAATTAATAAAAATACTTTAAAAAAAATTAATATTTTCTTTATATATAAAGTCAACTTTAAGTTTAAATAATTTAAATCAATCATTTTTAAAATTTTCAAATAAAAAAAAACTTTATAAATTAAATAGAATTAAATTAATTGAAATGAATTGTATTATTAAAAATAATATTCTAATATCTAAGACAAAATTAAGATATAAAATAATATGATTAATAATTAAAATTAGGACCAAAAGAGATTTAAAAAGAAAATTCAAAATTTTCACTCTAATAAAAGAATGTGCGAAATAATAAATCAAGAATAAATATATAAACATTTATTATGAAAATAAAAGGCATTTTTTTTTTTTTTAATATCTAAAATTATGAATCAAACCAAAAAGATAAAAGGAAAAGGTAAACAATAAGGGTTATAATGATAATAATATAAAAGTAATAAAATACTAAAAAGTCAATTAGAAAAGGTAGGGACCCAACAGTTAGTGATCTTCTGACCATCTTTATCTAGATTGTTTGGCTTCCTTTCAATCTCTAAGGCTTCTTTAGACTTACAGTGATGGAAAAGACCTATCTTAGCAATGACCTGAGTGTCTTCAATACAGAAGTGGTGTTTTTGTTGTTGTTTTTTTTCGCATGTTTTGCCAATGCTGAGGAGCGGGTCTTCCTAGATTTGATGTCAGCCGCATTCTTTGATTTATTGAACGACTAGAATCACTAATGTAGGGTGTCCCCCAAGAACAAGGGATCATATTTTTATTTTTATTTTTATGTAATTTGACATATTCAAAATGTTTTAATTAATATTTATTTATTATTTTTTATTTTTTATATTTTATTTTTGTTTTTATTGTTATTCAATTTGACCAGTCAAAATGTTTACATAACACAACATAACACCAACCTAGATCCATCATAACTATGACACTACCAAGAGCCGAGAGGGACCAAATCTCTTTTCACTCTAAAAGAGGTTTACATATCAAGAGATTTGGTCCCTCTCGACGCTTGGTAGTTATGGAGTTAAGAGATTTTCATATCAAGAGTGAGGGATCAAATCTCTTTTCTCTCTAAAAGAGGTTTACATATCAAGATATTTGATCCCTCTCGACGCTTGGTAGATAAGGAGTTAAGAGGTTTTCATATCAAGAGTGAGGGATCAAATCTCTTTTCACTGTAAAAGAGGTTTACATATCATGAGATTTGATCCCTCTTTGCGCTTGATAGATATGGAGTTAAGAGGTTTTCATATCAAGAGTGAGGGATCAAATCTCTTTTCACTCTAAAAGGGATTTACATATCAAGAGATTTGATCCCTCTGGACGCTTGATAGATATGGAGTTAAGAGGTTTTCATATCAAGAGATTTGATCTATCTCGACACTTAGTAGATTTCATTTGATCTAGGCTGGTTTAATTTCGCCCTTTAAATAGGCTACATCCCACAGGAATACCATGGGCCAATACCATTGGTTCTCAATACCATAAGCCATTTTTATTTTATTTTTTATCAGAATTTTTTTTTTTTTTTGTTAATATTTTTATTTTTTATTTATTTCATTAATTTTATTTTTTTATCTTTATTTTTTTTAAAATTTTGACCGAATTAAAATTTACATTAACATTATATTAATTTTTATTTAATTAATTTAATTTAATTTTTATCTTATGTAATTTGACTTAGTCAAAATGTTAGACATTATATTACAACATCGCTACCATACTAGTTGGAGAGTGCCTTTCAGTATAATAACCTTACAACATGTCTTCCATACTGGCTAGTGAGTACCTCTAGGTACAAAATTTCTTAAATATAAAATAATTAAATCATACCAATTTTTTAAGGTTTCAAATTAAATTCACAAACAATAAAATGTTTTACAAAATAAAATTTAAATTTAAATTATTACCATTTTAACAATATCCAAGTAAGGACTTACTTTTTCTACAATTAGATGTAGTTATTAAACTAAACTGAAAAAGGTTGACGGATGACTGGGCTTAGGGTTTGGGCGCAGGGGTGCAAGCCGGAACCAGGGCCGAGAGCCTAGATCCTTTTCAGGCGACGGAGCAGAACAGGGTGATGGAGGCAGGCAGTATGTCGGAGGTCAGAGCGTGGTGTTAGTGGGGCAAGTGGCGGATAAGGACATGAGGTAGACAGCTGGGGGAAAAACCGGTAGGTAGCTTTTCGGATCGAGGTAGGTTTTTGTTACTGTGCAACGAAGCCTGGGGAAAAGAGTAACGTGTTGGCACCTTCCCCCGAATAGCCCCAACATCGAACCTGCAGGAAGTTGCAAGACCTGAGCGGTTTTATCGTGACTCTTTTTAGTAACCATGGTTAACCCTAGTGAATTTGTAGACCTGGACCTAGCTCCGGAGGACATCTTATCGGTCTGGGGGAAGGATCTAACCGCCCAGAATTTAGAATGGTATTTCGGGGCACCAGGAGGTCATGGGAATGACTCTTTCTCTCCAGGAGGATTAAGGAATACCAGGCAGTTAAAAGTCTCGTTGGAAGGAAACCTGGATCTGGGCGGTTCAAGCTGTCACGGCATCAAGGGTCTACAGGAGGTAAGCGTTCCGGAGGAAAATGAGCTGCATACAAGATTATCCCACCCCATCCAAGACAGTAAAGGTAAGCCTTTCTCTACTGGCCCCTTTCTATCAGGAGGACTCAAAGACATTGTGAATTATGGCTCGACCTTAGGGTTTAGGAATGACGAGGGAATTGAAAGGGTGTCGGCAATCACCAGGGCCATCCTCGCCAAAGGCCTGGTAAGCCCTAGAAGGAATGAAGGATGGAAGGAAGCTGGATCAGGTGGGATCCCGGAACCACAAAAGAGTCTCTTTGGATATGGAATTGAGAAGCAGGTTGTGGACTTTGAATTAACAGGGCCAGTCAATGACCCAGGCAGCAAAGTAATTTCAGACCCCACCGTGCCGAGGAACCCCATTTCAGAAAGAAACGAGCCGGAATAGCAAGAGGAGGTGAACAGGAATGAGGCGAGCGAGCAAATAAGGGAGGAGGGTTTTGGGACCAGAAAGACAAGGGAGAAAAGGAAAAAACAGAGGCCGATAAAGACAAAGGATTACAAAGCAAATTTGGTTATGGGAATGGATGTGCAGATAGAAGAGGCGTTGGAAGTGGCTGAATGTACACTGGTAGGAAGGGCGAGAGGTAAAAAATACACAACCAATTTCATCAAATCCTGGGGAGAGTAGAATTGGTAGTCGAACCAAATCAAAAGTTTTAAGGTGTTGGTGTTAGCAAAAGGCTGGTTCATGGTGAGGTTTCAGAACAAGGAAGCGGTGGAATGGGTTGTAGGAAGGAATTGGGCCTTTGGAAATATCCCTGTTTTATTCAAAATATGGAGCCCGATGTTTGATGCGATGCACGAAAAGACGAATGTTTTTCCGGTATGGGTTCGTGCCCCGGGGTTGCCCTCTTTCCTCTGGGTGGAATCGGTGTTCAAGTCCATAGGAAACATGCTGGGAACTTACCTGGAAGCGGATATGTCTTATCTTCAAACTCAAAACAAAGCGATGGCAAGGATTTTGGTTAGTTTAAACCCCCGAGGAGGACTAGCTGAGAAAATAAACATTCGGTATAAAGAATACGTCTTCGAACAGCTACTGGACTATGAACATATTCCTTTCAAATGTCATAGATGCCACGTCTACGGACATTTGGCTAGGGACTGCCCATTGGGGAGGTGCCGAAGAAGGTATCAGAAGACGACAGACCAAGTGGAGAAGGTAGCGAACAGAATCGGCCTTTCCCGATGTTAGAGCCAACAGGGATACAGGGCGAGGAGGCTATGGAGGTGGCTAAACCTCAGGAGGGGAAGCCAACGGAGAAAGCCATTCAAGTCACTCCAAACAGAAGGGGAGCAGCTGGAATCGAACTCGGGAATGGAGTATCGGCCCAGGAGACCATCATAGAAACAACAGCCATTCCTAATACAATTCTCAGCGAGGACTTAAAGGGTATGTGTCTAGATTCAAGTAATCCATCTTTATCTAATTCCGAAATAAAAGATGTTTACTTGTCTTCTGGAACACATACTAAAAAATGCATCCCTGATGATCAATTTCCTATTGAAAACCATGATGTAAATTATGTTGAAAATTGTGTTGACAACATCTCGGCAGCCATCCCTTCCTTAGGACTGAATCGTGAATATGATCCATATGAGGAGGCAAAGACCGATCCCTCTCATCTTGTATGCCACTATAACCTTAGATCTCTAGATAAAAAACCTGAGACCTTAGAAATGGTTGGTGGAATAGGCCTGACTCCTCCTCAGAGCCTGAAGAGAAAAACAAGGGGGAGGAAGTCTAATCTATCAAAAGCTCAGGTTAAAGCGAAGTATGATGCCGCTGATGGCAAAAAAATGTCAATCCCTGGGGCACTTAGAGCAGTGCAACCCCATGAGAATGTAATAAAATGATTTTTACATCCTGGAACTGTAGGGGTTTAGCCAGTAAACCCAAAAAACTGGCTCTTAGGGAGATGGTTATGACTTCAAATGCCGACATACTTTTGCTTCAAGAAACTTTAGGGAAGAGTGTGGAAGTTGAAACAACTATAAATACCCTCCTCCCGGGCTGGAATTTTACTGCTATAGACTCTGTTGGACACTTGGGAGGACTGACAGTTGGTTACAGGGAAGGGCAAATGAAGATTGTAAACCAATGGGGTATGAAGCAGGCGATGGGAATTGAGTTTCAATCACCTAAATTTGGTTTCCCTTTAATCATTTTAAACATCTATGGGCCATGCCAGGGGAGGGTGAATTTTTGGAATGAACTCCTGTCGAAATCGATAGTGAAATGCAATAATTTGGTTATGGGTGGAGATTTAAACTTTTCCATTGGAAGTGCTGAGGCTTGGGGACCTTCGGCCAGGGAGGACTCTCTATCAGATTTCTTCCTAAATTATTTAAATTCTAATAATGTGATAGATGCAAACCCAATAAAACTAAAATCGACATGGAGGAATAGAAGAGTAAGAGAAGAAAGAGTTGCTAAAAGATTGGACCAGTTCCTTATAAGCGAAGAGCTAACCTCCAGAATTCCAATGTTCAAACAATGGGTAGTTGAGGGAGGATATTCGGATCACTTTCCAATCTTTCTAGAGCTTTCAAAGCCCCCTCGTAAGCAAGCATCACCTTTCAAGTTCAATGCATCATGGCTGCAAGAGGACTCTTTCAATAAACTGTTTAAAGAAACTTGGGTGCATCCAGTCAGAAGCTCATCAAAGGAAAAGGGGTTTTTGTTTATGGAAAATTTAAAAAGATTAAAGAAAGCTACTATCGAGTGGGCCAAGGCCAAGAAGAAAAAGCAGAACGAGGAATTAATCCAGATAAATGAGGAACTCCAATGGCTGGAAAGTACTGAGTCGGATGGCTATGCTTCCCAAGAATCAAAGGAGAAGATTCTCTCTCTTGAAAAACACAAAAACCAAATTCTTTTGGCTAGAGAAGAGGAATGGAGGTTAAAAAGCAGAGCAATATGGCTAAAAGCTGGGGATGAAAATACGAGATTTTTTCATAACTATGCAAAAGGGAGGAAAAGCGCGAATACAATATGGAAATTAAAGAATGAGGAAGGTAGGGAGGCAAATACCTTTGAATCTCTCTCAACCTTGGGGTGAAGCCATTTTCAGAACATGTATGCTGATCAAGGTGAGATTACCATTGCAGAAGTAACCAGGACTGCTCAAAGCTTCCCTCAGTATGTGGAGGAGGAAGAAGCAGAGGATTTGATGAGTGAAGTCACAAAGGAGGAAGTAGAAAGTGTTATTAAATCAATGGCAAGAGACAAAAGCCCTGGCCCGGACGGGTGGACCATAGAACTCTTTCAACATTTCTTCGACCAGATAGGAATAGAATTAACAAAAGTGGTCGAAGAGTCCAGAAGGAAGGGAGAGGTTTACACCCCGTTCAATGCAACTTTCATAGCTCTCATTCCTAAGAAGGAATTCCCTGAATCGTTTGAAGACTTCAGACCTATTTCTCTGTGCAATAATATCTACAAGATTATTGCAAAAGTGATTGTGGTCCGAATAAAGCTGATACTTTCAAGATGCATCTCCAACGAACAGTTTGGGTTTTTGGATGGCCGACAGATCCATGAAGCTATAGGTGTGGTGCAGGAGACATTGCATAGTGTCAAGCAGATGAACAGGAAAGGAGTTGTAATTAAAATCGACTTATCAAAAGCCTATGATAGAATAAACTGGATATACCTCAGGATGCTCCTAACACACTTAGGCTTCAAAACAGACTTCATCAGCTGGATCATGGGGTGCATCACAAATGTCAGCTTTGCAATTCTCATAAACGGTGCAGCCACTCCCTTTTTTAAAGGGCAAAGGGGTTTGAGGCAAGGATGCCCCTTGTCACCCTTGCTTTTTCTATTAGTTGCAGAAGGATTGAGCCAACTGATTCAAAATGCCAAAAGGGAAGGCAAGGTAAAAGGCCTAGAAGTGGCAGTCAACATGTTCATATCTCATCTCCTTTTTGTTGACGATATTTTGGTGTTCTCAAGTGGAAATTCAAAAGAAATAAAGGAATTAAAAAATATTTTTGACCTTTTCATGAAAGCTACAGGAATGCAAATAAACCTCAGGAAATCTCAGCTAATCCTGGAAGGTTTGAACAGGCAAGAGAAAGCACAGATTTCTTCAGTTTTTCCCTTTGATATGCGTAGCATGGAAACCCATTTCAAGTATCTAGGCTTCTGGCTGAAGCCCAATGCCTATAAGAAAAAAGATTGGAACTAGCTGATTGATAAAATTGAAGCCAGAGTTACGCATTGGAGTTATAAATGGTTGTCCAAAGTGGGGAGATTGACATTAATCAAATCAGTGCTTCTAGCCATGCCGGTATACTGGGCAGCATTAACATGGGTCCCAAAAGAGATTCTAGATAAAATAAGAAGGATATGTTGTAGATTTCTCTAGGCTGGTTCAAAGGAGGATTCTGTCCTTCCATGGGTCGCTTGGGAGAAAGTGGCAAGGCCAAAAGAATGGGGAGGATGGGGGATGAAAAATCTTTTTGACTTCAGCCTCTCTTTGGCAGCCAAGTCAGGTTGGAGAATCATTAAGATGGAAAACCTCTGAACGAGAGTGGTTAGGAGAAAATACATAGATTCGTTACCATTAGAAGATTAGGTCAGGAATCCAAGCAGAAAAGAGAAAAATGTTTCGGTGGTTTGGAAAGCAACAGTGGAGGCATTCAAGGTGATTGAACAAGATTTGGCATGGCAAATTGGTAATGGGGAAAATCTGAGGGTAGGAAAGGACCCCTGTGTTGGCTGTAATGAAAAATACGCTCTTTCCCCTGGTTTAATCAAACACCTCGAATCAAAAGGCATCTTTTTCTTAAGTCAGGTGGAGAAAGTTGGCTTCTCTACAATATGGGGTCAAGCTTGGAAAATTGGAGAAGAATTAGATTTAAGGCCTCTCTGGTGGAACAAGTGGAAGGAGTATGTCCAAGGACTATCCAGATCAAATGTTAGGTTGAAAGACAGGCAAGATCAGTTGGTATGGGTCCACGCGGATTCTGGATCTTACTCCCCAAAATTCGGGTACAAATTCATAATGTCAAGGAAAGGATGGGGAGAACCGGAATGGTGGGCTAAGAATTTGTGGAAACTCAAATGCCCGGAAAAAGCCAGACTTTTCCTGTGGTGCATTCTAAAAAGGAAAACTCCTACATGGGACGTCCTTCAATCTAGATATATGCAAGGCCTAGGGAGATGTACTCTATGCAAATCTGAAGCTAAAACCATCAATCATTTGTTTTTAGTTTGTCCAGCAGTTAAAAATGTGTGGGCAGAGGTTGGAAAACTGATAAACAAAAAGATATAATGGGTAGGTGAAAGTATCCCTGAGGTCTGGGACAAATGGTGGAAACAATATCCTGAAGGAAACATGCAGAATCTACCTCCCATCATCTGTTGGGGGGTCTAGATTGCTAGGAACACGAGTATTTTTCTGGACAAGGAAACCTCAACAACTCAAATAGAAATTCAGTGTTCTTCTATCTACTCAAACATCCTGGAACTAGAGGAGGAAAGAACTCCTAGACAGATAAGGGAAGAACAGATTAAAGAAGGCATCCCATGGGCATATTTTGATGGGGCTTCGCAGAACAATAAGGCTGGAGCAGGGATGATCATTTATGTAAATGAAAATCAGTCTTTAAAAGCTTCAGTGGGGCTAGGGGCAGGAACAAATAACTTTGCATGGATGTCAGGCTTAAAACTTCTTCTTTGTTGGCTCATCCAAAGGAATATCTTCACGATTCAGATCTTCGGAGACTCTCTAAATGTCATAAACTGGGTTAATGGCCAAAGAAACTACACAAATTATATGTTGAAGCCATTATTAGAAGAAATACAGGCCTTAAAAATATCTTTTAATAGCTTCTCTTTGTGCCATATATACAGGGAGCATAATGGATCAGTAGACAAACTTTCTAAGGAAGGTTTGCAAAAGAATATGGGCAAATAGAAAGTTGTAGAGGAGGATCAGGGACAGATCCATGTGTCGGATCAGCCACCAAACTTCTAGTTACCGGGGTGCTGATATAGTTTCTTTTTATCATCATTTTGATATCCATGACATAGTTTTTTTTTTTGGAATACTGTAAATATTGGAAACTAGTAAACTGCTTAATATCTTTTTGTATGGGTTGTTTTCCTCTTCCGAGGAGACCTGGGTTTAGACTTGATTATGTCACTTTTGAAAGGTCCCTCAAGCATTATGGCTGGAAACGTAAAAAGACTAAGACTTTTCGCTTTCAGAAGATACATAGACATGTGGTTCTTCATAGGAAGGACAGTTCAGTTTTTTTGTAGCAGTTGTATGATATTTCTCATGACAACAAAAGGAATGCTATGGCATATGCAATGTAACTTTTTATCTAGTTAATAAAAAGTTCGCTTTTTTCTCCGAAAAAAAATAAAAATAAAAATATCCAAGTAATATTTTTTAATATTTTAAACTTGTAAAAATTATTGACATTCTAAATTTATTTCCATGCATCATATTTTAGGAGGAAAAGGTAGTTAAATTTAAATTTTACAAGGAAAAGTTAAATTTACAAAAATTATTGATGATTAGAAGACATTAAATTTATAAAATTTATATATTAAACTGTATACGAAAATGTTAAGTTGAAAAAAAATATTTATGTTATGAAAAAAATATTAAATTTTACAAATGTTACTCAAGATATTAATTTTACAAAAGTTAATGTTATCCTTGATGGGGGTGCATTTATGGAAGGGCAAGCTGCGAGAGCACATGATTGAAATGTGTGCTTTGTTAATGGGCCATCGGGTGGCAAAAATTGACAACATAAATATCGTCACCACCTATCTGATGGTGTACGTGTTCCCTCCTTGCAGTTATCACGCTCAACCACGATGGCTATTGTCATGTCGATTTAAAGAGAGACAGGTGGGTAGTAGGGAAGTGTCGTTCGACATTCCCTAGTTTGAACATTTCTAGAAGTTGAGTTTGGTTATGGCGACATTCTAAAACAAGGAACACATGTTAGAAATGTTAAATGTGGGCTTCAATATCTATGCCCACAGACCCACCTATCTCGTCTACAGAATCAGGTTCTTGTCCACACTGCTTGACGACCAAACATTATTTTTATAAGGGTGGAAGTCTTGTTACAAGATGGTGGTTCTTCTATTTCATGGTCATTGACGCCCACCTTATGTTCCTCGCACCTAAGTTTAGATTTCAAACACAAATTTTGGGCGAACTGGTGACAAGTCTAGTAACTAAATTCTATTTGCCATGCTTACCTTTTCCGGTGTATGTCTTCAATAATTCATTTTGGTTTGGGTCTGGAGTGGGGTTTTTTTGTGGTAGGCGGTCATGTTCTTTGTTTTTTTTGTCCACAATACAATGAACAATCTTGCTTTTGAACTCATCGTTGTATTTCCCTCTGCTTCCTCTCAATTACCTAATTCCGTCAGTATCTCGTTTAGTTGTCCTGTCCTCGTTTGTGGTGTGTGATATCTGGGAACATTCTCATTATGGTTCAAACCTCTATTTCCTCTCACAAGGGTTTAGATTTGCTAGTAGTGACTTAATTTTATGTGTTCTTCCTACAAATGGTATTGTAATATATTTTACCAATGGTGGGTGGATTTGGGGTCTATGTGTTTTGTGGTCATGGAGTTTCTTGATGACATCGTTACTTAGTACCTTCCCTATGACTACAACATGACCTACACTTCATGTCTGATTTACTGTCCATACTGTTGTCATCCGGTTTAGTAGAAGTCTCAGTTTTTAGGGTCTTACCTGACCACTAGTTATCTTTCGTCCACCTAGACCAACTCCAAATCGGGTGGCTAATATTATGGCACCTCAATGGCATCTTCCCATTCGCCAAGGAGGCGCGAAATTTTCCTCTTCTTCACATCGTCATCATCTATTTGGTTGGAATTCGGTGGTCTGCCATTTTGACACCGTTCCTTCGAAAGTCCGGAATGAAATCTTCCAACTGGAAGCCAAAGAATTGGGCAACAGGGCATACTTTTTAGATTCTGAAATTTCTAGTTCTACCTACATATGGACTCCTGATCCAGGAAAATTTCACAAAAGGAGACTTTACTTCATTCATACAATGGTAGTGCACAAACAATTGGAGATGTTGATGCACATGGTCATCCAAGATAAAAAAGCGGACTAGTACCAGTTATTTGCAGGGTAGGAAGAAATTAAACGAATTCTCTGGGACATAAGATATAATCTAGATGACTTGGATGCAAGAATGACTCAGATGGAACGATCATTTGTGTCTGATTCTGATTGGGTTTTGGCTCGTAGCCTTGTACTCCAAAAATTGTTAATGCACCAACAGAAGAAACACCTCCAAGAAACGCTCATGCTATCTCTCCAATTATTTTCTTAGATTGGTGGCTTCGACATTGAATTTGGTCAAGTTTTTATCTATGTCTATTATGCAGTCCTTATGGTTTTGTGGTGTTTTAGACTCTATGGGTTTATGATTTTCGTACTCCTTTTGACGTAAATCTTGGTATATGCATGGTAGGAAATTGTTGAAGGGCTATGTAGTTAAGTATGGTGTTAAGTTTGATTAGCTTTCTTTTGGTTCAAAGTTGATCACTGGGAAAAAGACATGGAATGTCTTTTACTGCTTATGTTCCCATGCAATTTTTGAGTCATGGTTGTTATCAATGTAAAACCGATCTTTTTATAATATAAATATATT
>APFE031755046.1:19648-30222 GCA_000404065.3 Pinus taeda
GAAAGCGAGGTTGCGCGATAAAGGAGCACTCCAACCTCCCCCAACTCAGAACTTGCAAATGATGAGATCTGAGCTGCGCGAGGAAGACCCGAATGTAAATATCATACTCCGAAGTGGTATCACGACAAGAGATGAAAAAAGTAAGCAACCCGAAGAGATTGCCTAGGTTTGCAAGGCTCTAACAAAGGAACCAAAATTTGATTTAGAGTGCGCTAAGGAGACATTCATGGAAGCTAAGAAGAGCTTCACAGATGCCTCTACTTTAGGAAGTAAAGACAAAATGGAACCATAAATGGACCCATTGATGCTCACTACATTCTTAGACACATGCATGAATTTGTTGCACGACAGCAAGGCTGTGAAGGGGCTGCAATAACTCATAACTAGATGTGTTGGGACTGCGCCAGGAGAACCGCGTGTAGTCTAGAAGCTCGAAAAGCACACGACGTGAACAGGAAGGGAGATGCGATTGATAATGCAAATAATGGAATATGAGATGGATCAAGTGATTTTGGATCTAGGATTAGACGCGAATTTCCTGCCAAAGCAGACATGGGAGAGAATGGGCAGGCCCGCATTGCAATGGTCTCCTATCCAACTCCGAATGGAAAACCAACAAAAGATCCTACCTATAGGAAGATCACAGGGAATAACGGTAGATATCAAAGGTGTGAGCGCACTTGTAGATTTCGAAGTGATAGAGATTGTTGATGATTGCAATCCCTATCCCGCATTAGTGGGAATAGATTGGGCCACTAACATGAATGGAGTGATAAATCTAAAGAAGTGCAGGATTATTTTTGAGAAAAAGTCACTGCACGTAGTGGTACCTTTAGACCCTGTAGAAGGATTACGCTACACAGAACTGGTGCGCGACAATGACAACGACGACGATCTAGACTGCATCTACAAGATAACCGCATGGGAGAAAGATTGGGTAAATCCCACTGCATATGGGCGAATCTTGTGGGAACGTGAAAGCTCCTGCACATCAGATTCTGATGAAGAAATAGAACAATGGTAGAACCGATTACACGAGGTAACTATGCTCAACTGTAACATGATGATAAGGTCACTTCGCTGCATAACAACGGAAATAAGAGACCTGCCTATGTATGACGGGTTAAGCGAGGTAGAGGAGTTCCTGAATAAATTTGAAAAAGAAGTGTTGGAACAACAACGATTTGATGCTCTGAAATGGGTACTGCATGCTACGCTTGCAAGGTGGTGTGGTATGCGCTAGCAGAATTTTGAGGACTGGTGTGAATGCAGAAGGATGATGTGCCTACAATTTGGGAAGCCTCAGATGCGGATAAAAGCCAAGTATGTCGGACAAAATGGCCCGCACGCCCACTTTTCCAAATGGATACTAGCATATGGTGCACAACCTGCATGAAGGCACACCATCTGCACAGTAAGAAACATGATCAGCAAGCAGGAGCGGGTAAGACAATGGCACGAACAACCCCACTATTTGGGACCAGGAGGTATGATAAGACCAAACACGTAGAAGGTTATCCACGTGCAACCCTTTGACAAAGTGTGCGAAGTACTGAACAGGGTCCACAATGTGAAATGGACTAACTGGGACCTGTGCGTACCAGCGGTTCTATGGGCGTATAGGACCATGTGCAAGAACCTGACCGCGCAGCCACCACCAAGGTTGGAATATGAGACGAACGCTGTAAGCTCTCTAGTACTTGAAAAGCCTAATCCAGCACGGGTAGGGACAACGGTTCACAGAACCTTAGAAGCCGAAATCCAATAGGGAAACCTTAGACTCCAAGAACTTGAGGAAGAAAGGGTACGATTAAGAAAGAAAAGTGTGCTGGTGAATGCAGAAGTCAAGAAGCTGGAGGACGAGATAAAGGAGGATTTTCTTGCCGAAAAAACTAGGATGGTAAGGCAAGGCACATACGATCATGCTAACAAGTTTGAGAGCTATCGTCATGAATTGATTAGTTTGATGCCTTTTCTTGGACCGCATATTGCTAAGCATAGTGACCAAGGTAACACGTTGTAAATGGTGAAGTGCGCGATGTTGACCGTAACAATAAAAGGTGGGGATTCTCTAGGAACCATGACAGAGGATAGGATGGAACTCTACACGGGTGGTGTGGCCACCTGACTAGCTGAAGTAAATATAGTCTTAGTGCTCCAAGCAGTTGAAAGGAAGCACGAGACTATAAACTACTCTGCCCAGAAGCTACACGAGGTTAGAGTTGCGCGCAGAAACAAAAAGTCACAAGGGTCACAACCGCGCACAAGGAGCTGTGTTACTACATGGGTTGGTGAGAAAGTGACCATTGAAGTCACTATTCATGATGGGATGCTCGACTTGAGGCCAAATGGAGCAGGCGACAAGAATTTAAGACGTGATTTATGGGCGAGATTTGGGGAAATCTGCCACCAAGAAAGCATTAATGAACCGAAATTGGGGGGAATGGTCGAATTCAAATTCAAAAAGTGCTATAAAATACAAAGGGATTCCCAGCAAACAACACTTGGTCATTTGCGAATTGAGCGATTGAGCAGAGCCCTAAGTGTTGTGAGCCGAGTGTTGATTGAGCCCCTGAGTTCACGAGTGTTAGATTTCTGAACAAGTACAATGGGAAATACTCAGGATGTTATGGACATAACATAAATGACCACCGAGGAGGCCACGTAGGCCCTAACTGTGGGGGATGTTCCAGAAGGTGCCGGGATTGTGGCAGAAATCCCAAAATCACCGCGCACGCCAAGACCCAAGAAGGACAAACAAGCAATCGCTCCCGTACGCATGTCCCCGCAGAACCCGTTGCACAACAAACTGTCGATGGAGGAGAAGGGGAAGCCATCACTATAGAAACATACAAAGAAGAAGAAGATCAATAGGATCTTACCATCGCAGAAGAAGAAGATGAAGGCATGGAGGTGGATACTTAGCCTATGCACTCTGCGAAAAAACTACCCGCCTATGTAAGTGCCCAAGGACCTAGACGAGACCAAGAGCTCGCTCCAGACCCCGCTCCTCCCAAATGGCATTATGTTTGAAGGCACACACCTGGGCCATGTGGCGAGCCTGAAATTCGAAGATTGGGACTCATTGACCACGAGAAGTTCCATCACCTTGAGACCGGAAACCTCATGAAGTAGAACACCGTAGGGGGGTGACAACATTAGAGCCATGGAAGTGGTTGTGAAAAGTGGAAAAGGTAGGGCTGTTGAACCTACTCTGGGTGTCGCATTTCCATCGCGCCCCAATAACCATTTTTGTCATCAAGCAGCTACTCTGCCTGGTGCATGATGGGTGTTTATGGCTAGAGGAGCCCATCCCCGTCATAGAATACTTGATTCATCACACCTCCCGGCTTCCATACAAAGGAGAGGACCCCGCAGACATATCAGAAGGGAAGGGCAGTGATTTGGCCATTGCGGAGGCCATGAAGAAGAAGTACAAGCTGTAAAAGAAGAAGAGGGGCTACGCCATCTCCACTATCAAGGAAAAAGTAGTACATGTGGCAACCCAAATCCTCGCAAGAAAAGTTATGTGCAAGTGTCGTGCAGATGAGGTACCTGCACTAGTGGTCGCACTGGCTGAGCAGTGCACAGAGGGGGTCCAGTTTAACTGGTCTGAATTCCTTTGCATAGAATTTTTACAGAATTGCCGTGAAGCCTAGGAACAGGGAAAAATGTTCCACTATGCATGGCTATTGTTGTCCATAGTGCTCGTAGCTGGGGAATTGCCGGAGGATAATCAATTCTCCATAAGTGATAGAGATTTACTGGAGGTCGTGAAGTACACTTTGCTCTGGACCACGAAGGATGCTAAAAGGATACATGACAACAAGATCTTCTGGGTGTTCATGGAGATGAACCTCAAAATGTGGATCAACTGTAAGCCACGGTTGTCACCCATGGTTTACAATAGTCTGTAGAGTTTTGCAGAATTTAAGGTAGATATGCATAACATATATATCAGGGCACAGAAGGACCCGACTAAACAGTGGATAAAGCTATCCTTTAAGGCCATCGATGATGCCATTTTTAATGTCCTGGAGGCATGGCCGCCGAAATGGTGCACCCCAGACATTGCAAAAATCGAGAAGTTAGCAACGTAAAAGAAGAAAGACGAGGCCAAGCTACGCATCACACAGTTGGCCCAAAAACAAAGGAAGGAAATAGCAGCAGTAGAAGTGCGAGTAGCGCGGGATGCGGCACAGAAAGCAGCTGAGCAGGAAAAGACAGTAGCAGCACAGGAAGCAACCACGAAGGTAGGCGAGGCCCAAACAACGCCTTCACAGTGGCAAGAAGTAGAGGACGCAAAAATAGAAGAAGAAGGCATGGACCCACGAACCATGTCAACACAGCTGAAGCGCCAGCACCCAGAAAAGCGGGCAGGGTCATGGAAGAAGGTTAAGGCCTCGAAATTGTCCATTGACCCAATCACCCTAACTGAGGGTGATCCGCATGACATTGACGAGATGGTGTGCGATCTCACCAATGAGATTCTCCAAGATTTCATGTAGGAGAACTAGATTGTGTTGGGGGCCCTCAGAGCGCAACTGTAGGAATTACAGGCGCCCCCCCTCAGTTTGGTACCCTTTTGACCAACCTCGCAGTCAGATCCATGGCAACAGAGTAGATGTTGCGCGCGCAAATGACGAACACAATAGTGCTGCCAGAAGGGGCACTAGTGACATCAAATGAGGCCGACAGGCCTTTGGTTATCACGTTGAAAGGTCTTAGTGTTAATCTAGCTGCCCTCCTTCTCAAGACATTATATCTGTTGCAGGATGGGATAACTGCAGAGTTGTGAGCTAGGGAGATCTGCGCACTCCAAGTCCTCAGTGAGTAGAAAATAAATATGGAACAACTAAGCTTGCAGCGTGACAAATTAGTGTAGCAAAATCAACAACTAGTATAGGTAATAGAGGACGCTTGCTAAAGCAAAGGCGCAGATCCACAAGTTAGCAGCAGGGGTCCGTGACAAAGGTTCAGCTGGAGTTGAATCTTCAAATCACCGACCTATGGTTAAAGAAGCAGCCATCCACTCCCCCAGAAGTCAAAGAACAACACGCTAGTGCTATCACAACAAGATTGGAGGAAATCGGAGGTGCAGTCTGAGACTACACCAACACGTTGGAAGAATCACTTGAGGTCCTCATAACTCTGCAGGAGGACCCCAACATCTAGCACTTAGAGACAGAGGCGCAAGAACTCCAACAACAGTATGACAATGTCCAAGGAATTGCACAGATGGTGGTCCTCACCCAGAGGCTTGTGCGGATGCAGTAGGCTAAGGCACTAAAGGAGCAGGTGGATGCGGCACAACATAAGGAAGCAGTCCTAAAAGCACGCGTCCAGCCTTTCATCGACGAGGCCTTCACCATCATAGCAGACATCGAAGGAAAGCTTGCACACATGCAAGGGATGCACACATTGATGCAGAGAAGCACTCTCGACACAGAGGTCTGGGAACAACGTATGTAGCAAATCCAGCAAGCAGCAACTCAGTGCGCTGCTGACCTCTATGCAGTTTGAGAACAATTGGAGGGACTCCATGCAAAGATCACCACACCGATAGAGTGACTTGAGGGTGAGTCACGATGTTTGTGTTGGGGTCTTGTTGGGCATGGAATCCCCCCAAGGCATGTTTTGGGGCTCAAAGCCTAATTTTTGACTGAATCTTGTAAAACTCCACGAATTGCAGGTGT
The DNA here is from genome assembly GCA_000404065.3 of Pinus taeda. Classification (NCBI taxonomy): domain Eukaryota; kingdom Viridiplantae; phylum Streptophyta; class Pinopsida; order Pinales; family Pinaceae; genus Pinus; species Pinus taeda. Next base: position 25,345 of record APFE031755046.1, read on the forward strand.
GAGGTGCAAAAGTATGAGAGTCACAGGGTTGTCTGCCCTAGTTTTGTAATGTAATGTCGGCTGGATAGACCTACCCATGGTTTGTGGACCATGGGATTGTATAAATAGAGTGAGGCTCTAAGTGTAAAAAGAGAGAAGAAGTAGAAAAGATTCTAAGTGACTGAGTCATAAGTTGAAGTGTGGTTTTAGGTCATAGAGTAGGAGAAGGCTCTGCAGCTGAGTGCGCAGAGGCCTAGTAGTCCGCAGCTCAGTGTGCGGACCCCTGCAGCTAAGTGCGCAGGGCGAGGCGAGTTTGTAACCGCGGAAGGAATTAATAAAGAGAAGTTTTGTCATAATTATTTGTATCTGTTCTTGGGTTAATGCATGTTTGATATAATTTGCAAATATATTTTTTATTTACTGCGCACCTATATGAATGGTTTATGTTGTTTGGTATAACTTAAAGCACACAAGTAGGCTAAGATAATTAACTAACATTAGAATATGAGTTAGATCTTGGGTAATAACTTTGAGCGCATGTTCAGCCCCTGTATAGGGCTGCGCGAAGGCAGTATATCAGGTTGCAAGGTACGGGAAAGTGCGTAAAGCAACCTGTGCACAACGTCAAACCACAGACCACTTGAACTCATCAGACATCTCTAGGGTGTGGAAACCTGGTTCTAGCACCCTCCCATACTACCTCGAGTGAGACCGCAGTCCTCTCTCCATGGACTGTTTCCAAAAGGGTCAGTAGCACCGGGATTTGTTTGGCTAACTTAATTCCGAACCTGGATCAGACCCCAATAAGCCAAAAATAATGATCATTGTTCCTCGTTGAATGGCATGTACAACCAAAGTTTCCTATGCAACAATGCAATTACATTTCTATTAGCCTCATTTTCCTTTCCTTATGAGTGGCCAAATGGTGCACCACTATTAAACCTGGAGAATGCATGGAGTAAGTTTAGGTAATGGAAAATCAAATGCCATGTAGCTCTCCTAATTGTTGTGTCCCTTCAATTGGCCATCATGTTCGATTTCCCTCTTAGTGTTACTTAGCCATGACCGTATTAGATATGGTAGTTTGGTTTATGGCTATAAAAAACCTAGTTTTCCAATTTTCCAACTTAAGTTATCACCACTCTAGGTAAGTCTATTATTTTAGTCAGTTCTAGTGCACTCCTCTATGTCTGCTTTGTTTTGGGGGATCTCTTGGTTGTCTGGTCAAGTCAACCTTCTCTCCCTATTTTCTTTATGTACACATGCCCTCTTTTACCTATATTTTCTTTGTTTTGTTCCTTTTAGGTTTTAGGAGAGTCCATTCTCTTTATGGTCTCTTTTGCTCACTCTTTATAGCCACCTTCCTCCTTCTCTCCTCCCATCTTCAACCAACCCTCATCTAGGTTCTCATCATAGCCACAAAGGTTGTTGAGGGCATTGGGTCTAGCCCTCATCATAGGCACAACAAGGGGCCAAGGATTTTGATACAATTTACAAGGAGAAAATTGCCCCACCAACCCATACAGAGATAAATATGGAAATATCCAAAGCCCAAGCGGAGAGGAATTGTATCCAAGACTATGAGATTGAGAAAAAATTGGGGCATTGAGTCTTTGATGCTAGCAACACTCATCATCAAAACACCATGTACTTGTAGATAGCAGACCTTTACTAGAAAATAAAAACAATAATGGGGAAGGTGCTTGTGAAGAGAAGTTAGGTGCAACAAGAGATTCTCCTTTGCATTGTTTCCCTCCAATTGTGGGTTAAGAAATAGGAACACAAAGTCTCTCTCCTAGCCAATAAGATAGTTGATTTGGACTTACCAACTTTAGAGGAAAAAAATGATAGCCCTAAAGCAATTCATGTTGACTCTCCCTCTACTTTATATGTTAGGTTCAATTTTTTGTCAATTTTTTATGAGCAATATCTCCGCTCTTCACACTGGGCATAATACTAGGATATTTAATAGTTATCCAGATAGTGCAAGATATTTTTGCTTAACTATGGTATTATTGTCATTATCACAATAATTTGGACAAAAATATTGTCTTTGCTACTGGTCTTGTTTCCTCAATGGTGGGCTAGTAGCCACTGTTATGTTTATTCTTCGCTTGGTTTAATATAAAGTCCTTCCCTAACTTATTAAAAAAAAAAATAATGATGATTTATCCTTAATAATATTAAACTCTACTAGTGGAGGTTGAAGAGGGAGGGGTAATTCTTTGCCCCAATGAAAAAATATGGAAAAGTTTTGCTGGGGCTTGGGAGTAACCACAAATAACTGGGTGGAAGAACTTGGATTATGGAAAGGATTGAGAATGGCTCTAAATGATGGCATCACCCATTTATTATTTTTTGGTGACTCCTTTATAACCATTCAAAAATGTATCAAGTGGTCCAAACAACAAGTTTTTGATCTAATTCCAACCATGCAAAGAATAATATTATTGATGGAAAAATTCAAATTTATAGAATTATTTCACATAAAAAGGGAACACAAGAATGTTGTGGATGAGCAAGCTAAAAAGGTAGTATTCCCTGGAGTAGGGTGACTTGAAGGTGAACAAGGGCACCCCAACCAAATGCTAAGTCCCATGAATCAAATTAAATGTAGCCCCTCGAATTGGAGGAACGACTTGGATAAGGGCGATGCAACTGTCAAAAGGATTAACTGCATTCTTAACTATCTGGCACCTATGATACGCTGGAGAAGGTTCAAAGACATGATTGATATCTCATCCCCCATGTAGACAATAATGGTGAAGCTTGACAGGAACTCAGACAACTGAGAGGGAGTCGATCAAGATTTAATGTGGAGGGGATGTGAATGACTTATGCATGCAGAGTTTGAGGAGGATTGTCGTCGGTCGATCGTGTGGGAATCCTTATTGGAGAAGGAAGATATGGAAATGAATTTGTTTGCAGGAAGAGAATTAATAAGAAGCATTGATTCTAAAGCGACCCTTGGTGCCATCAACTTGGAGTTGGTCTCGCTATAAGGAGATTGTTGGCCAAGGATTTTGCTTTATGGTTAGCATCACACCTTGCCAAAGACAAAGCTATGGCTTCCTCGTCTGGAAATAGTTCTAGAGACTCTCCTGAGAATTATTTTGGGGAGTTTGGGCCTGAAATAGAGAAAATGATATTGCATATAGGAGGGAAAATCATTTTTGAATCCAAGTCCCATATCTCTCTCGTGATCAGAAAGTTAGAAATTCTGAGGAAGGATATGGAAATAGTGCAGACATCCTTGAAATTTATGATGAAAAATATTGAGAACTTGGATCGCAGGGTAGAAAAATCAGAGGAAAAGGTGGGAATAATGGTTGTCTCTATCCTGAAGGAGGCATTTATGCTTGGGGAGGTTGGCGATAATGAAGAAGGCAAAGACGTTCTGGGTGTTCCTGCTCCAGAGAATATGGTTGACCTGGAGATTCAACAAGTGGTTGCACAACTCGAACCGGAGGATGCAGGTCCATTAGCAGAGGTCAAGGCAACATAGATGGACAAAATTAGACATCATGTGCCAGATGATGTAGATTAGTTAGTTATTTTATATAGTTTTTAATGCCATGCAAGTATGTAAAGTTTAATGGGGTTTTTTGGCGGTTATATAAGAACAATGTAGTAGATGAAAAAGGTAAAAAACTCTGAAAATATTCTATCTATGGTCAGAGCTATTTTGCAGGGATATGGACTTGATGTTGCTTCTTATTGTATTGGTTCTAGATAAAATCCAGTTTTGTTAATAGAAATAAAACCGTTATTTAAAAGTAATAATAATAGTAAACTCTATTAAATAAAAAAATGAAAGGCCCGAGGGTTAGATCAATTGATCAAATTCCTGTTGCTAAAAGCACCTCGTTAATGAGAGGTCACAAGTTCAATTCTCCTTGACACCCTCAGGGTTAGCTTGTGCTAATAAGTCGATGGGAAATGATCCCTTTGGGTGGATCTTCTTAGATATTTCCTCGAGGAAAAAAAATAAATGAAATTCTCCTAAATATTATTTACAATATCATTTCTATGTATAAACATAGTGAAAAGGAATATAACAATATCATTATAGTTTTTTTAAGCATAGTTAAGTTATGAAGCTTGGTAACATTATGTCTTATATTATTGAAGGTAGGGAAAAACTAAAAGGAAATGGTGCTTATTCTCAACCTCCTTTGTATCAAAAATTTTACAAATTCACTCATCCTTAGGCATTTTTAGGTTAATTTGATGACTATTTTCATTATGGAGGTCACCAGCATTGGTTATGATTTTGACAATTTTTTCTTCAAGTTCAAAATGTTGAGAAATTATATTAGATCAACTAAACTAATATTTTATAAATCTTCGAAATATTAACCCAAAATTCAACAGACCTTTTATAGAAGGCCTGGAGCCGGATCTTTGATCATATTTTGGTGATGTATATGTTATATTGATTGTCGTTCTCTCCTGAGAACTTTCTGGATGGAAGTAAGCCTTTTATTTTGACTTATGTATATTTTTTAGTAATGATATTACCAAATAGTGCTATGAATAGGCCATTGATCCAGGTGGATGTTGGTGGCCACCCACCCATCTCATTTGGACCCCCACAATTGTCTCTTTCAGATTTTTCAGTTTCCTAAATTGTAGCACAATTTACTATTTTTAGCAGTTTTTCGGGTCCTGAACTTCCGGAGCCGTTTTGAGGCCCTAAACGACGTTTTTTGGGGAAATCTAGGGTAACATGGGAGCATGGACCAATGTTGCCTCCCAAAGTGGTAGTGTTCGTATAGATCTTTCTAACGAGCTATTGTACGCGTCAAACGGAGATCGTATGCCAAAGTTACAACCCCAGGAAATTGATGTACCAATTTACCCAAATGGGGCCCACAATTTGGCGTTTCATCTTCTAGG
>APFE031755046.1:33389-66537 GCA_000404065.3 Pinus taeda
GTTTATTTCCATTTCTGGTTGTAAGCATATTTCAGTATTTTCCATTAATGAAATGAAGTATTATTTCCGCTACATCTTTGTGTATATGGTTATCTCTATAATTTGTTGCGTTCTTGTTTAAATCTGGATCAGCCATGGAGGTTTATTACTTTTATTTTTCTTTGGAGGGATCGCTGTTTCCAAACAACCTTTTTGAATGTGCCTTGATGCATATACAAAATGTATTTTTCAATTCTACTAATGAAAATTATGATTTTTCTTTGGAGAAAAAGACTCCAATTTGCAAAATCAACAATATCTTTCTGTTATAGTTAGCTCGAAGGAGATAAAAAAAGATTGTTAAAATAAGAACCAACTCTCAGAAGCTCCATAATGATACAGGGTGTTGGACAAATCCTAAAACTTCATTGGATGAAAGAATTTTCCATATTTATGATACTTATAAGATGGAGGGTGAAAATCACTTTCTCTTAAAAGTGTCCCATGTATATCCACATTAGATCCCAATTCAAATATTTGTAAATATTATTGATCTCCCTAACCTATTAACTTATCAAAACTATGGAGATTTCATAAAGCTTCTCTCCAGTATTTTTGAGCATAGAAATAAAATGATAAAGTAAACCAATTTATTCCTTATCTTTGTTATTAAGGTTTGACAGATCAAAATTGGTTTGAATAGATGATAACCACATTAATGATTATATTAGTGTTCTTGGAATCCTTAAAAGTTCATAAGGATGTAAAATTCAATATTCTTAATAGTACTAATTTGATTATCTTTTTCTACATTCCAATAGTAAAGACAATCCTTGGTATCTCTAGGCCAACCACTTTTAAGATTATGATTGCTACTGATCAGAGTAGAAACAATAACTTGGAGCTTATCTTTTCTCAACTTGAATAATTTGTTCTTATAATTAAAATATCAAATAATGGATTTAGGTTCCACATAAGTGGATCCAACATCAATTAAGAGGGTGGGATAAAAGTGTTCCATTTAATTGTAAATGTCATCTCAATTAGTTGTTTATATTACTTTATTTTAAAACATTTATCAATATCTTATTTACAAATTTTGACATTTTAGAATGGAGAAATCTAATGTTGTAGCAAAAGGGCCCTCTTTGCCACAAATCTCATAAGAATTTGATTGAAATTCAAGGCGTGGAAGACATGGGCAAATTTTCTTCATTATCCAAGTTTTGTGCATATTTTAACCATTTCTTAATTGGTGTTTCATAATTTTGAATAAAAAAAAATCATTGAAAACTCAATATGAGTTATGGATAAATAATAACTCTAACTTCCTGTATGACTAGAGTCCAACAAGTGGAGGGGATTTCATACTAGATTAGGGGACTTATAAAAAATTATGTAAAATTAAAATTGATATTTGACAAATTTATATAAATGTAAAATTAGCACTTTCCGATGGGGCTTTGAATTGACACTGAATGAGTCTATTGTTAATGCATTCCTTGCTAAAAAGTCACTACTTGAAATCCCCCCATGGGTTGCTAACAAAAACAAGAATGCAAAATTAACACTTTATAAACTTGTTAGAATTAAAATTAAAGGGCAATAAGACTAGATCATCTTAACTCTAGATTCATTTTAGTTCCAAGATGGATCAAAATTTGCATCTCAAGGGAGTTGATCTCTCTCAACACGTGATAGATTAAAGGGTCAAATAGATCAAGGTGTTAGGACCCTATCATATCATCCCTAATTTACGGTTACTTAGGAGTTATTAATTGATGTACAATATCATATTATTTGGATAATGAAAATTAGGTAGTTAGTTCATAGTTGCTCCATGTAAAAGGGTCATGTTTATTAAATAAGTCTCACTAGGTGGTTGGTACTCATTAGTGATAGGACCACAATCAATTAAGAACAAACCATTCATAAGACTAGTAGGTGATGGAATGTTTTGTCAAGTATTGTTATTGTATTAGAGCCTTTCTCAAAGAATATTTCTTCCTTGAACATGCCCATGGACATTACATTATTTTTTGGGTTTTCAATACAAGAGTTATATTATGTAGGTACTATATGATTGCCTCTCTTATTTGCTTTTAGGTATTTCATATTTCTTGAATAATTTCTTAATGATCATTGCAATTGTTGTTTAAGTAAATTACAAGTAGTATTAAAGATCTTTCCCATACCAACACATTCTTGAATTTTAGAAAGAAAAAAATAAGCTAGAGAAATTTTCTTGTCTTTAAACATAGATATTTGTCATTAGGGGCATAAAATTGCAGCTAAAGAAACATACAAATAATGAGTACAAGTGAATTCACCTAGTTGGACACCCTTATACATATTTGTCCTTACCCCTTCGATTAATACCATATCAAACATAATATTCCTATGGATTCAATATTTTGTGTACCTTTTGGTATGTTAGGAACCTTGATCACATAAAATGTGCTTTTCATAAGCCTCTCAGCCATCTTATTTCTATAGTACATATAGAAAAACAATTGAAGATATCACTAGCATGTATTAAGGAATCAACTAGTATGGATAAGGATTGATTGGTCCTCCGTAGTTGGTTGTATGAAATACTTGACTAAGTGCATTGTTGGAAATTCTCAGATATACTAGGAAGCTACAATGGTTGACACTTACTTGTCCATAGGACTTTGCAAACATTAGCTACACACAATGGGTAAGTGAAAAACAAATTTCTTCGAATGTAAATAACTCTTTAATTTTGTCAGCAAAATAATACCCAAATAGGAGTAATAATCCTATCATAGTTTAAAAAAATATCGTGGACCCAATATTTCCATTCAAGAGACCCATCACAAAAGACTCATTGTCCAATTCTAATTGCATTGGTATATCTCTCTACTAATATTTTTTTATGGACATGGCCACACTATTGCAAGTGATATATCTCAAAATATTGCTTATGTGATGCTATTTGTGTGTGTATAAGTATTTGGTAACCCTTATGGTGGATCCAAAGGCCCCATTTTAGCTACTAGAAACACAGTGATTGAGAACAAGCCCACTTTTATTGAAAACTAGGTATATAGGATCCAAGACAATGTCTCGAATATTGACCAACCCATTTATAAGGTAGATGAGTTGTAGGAAAACTATGGTAGCTTGAAAGTAAAATTAAATAGTATGAAAGTAGATATTTCTATTGCTAATAGCCATTTAAATTATATCCTTTCCATCCCGCACAAAAGTGGGTAGTGGCTGGATCAACCAATGTGGTAGGAAAGGGTTGAATCCTCTAACGAAGGTGGGAATCACTTAGGGCCATCCTTTTGTGATAATCAACACTGGATTTAGCACTAGAAAAAATTTGATGGTTTTGACCCCATATTTTAGGTTACCTAGTTGGAACACTACTTCTCCCTCCAAGGTATTAATTGATGATGTGATGAAACATAGAGTGGGTGTACTATAATTGGATTAGGAATGAAGGCAATGTTGGAAATGGAATCAGAAATCATATTGGGGATACATTACCTAGAGTTAGTTTGTGAAATACATCTATGCTCATTTTGAAACAAACACTCATTATTTGGGTCAATTGACCAAATTGTGCACACGTGCATAGTGGAATATTTTATAGCAACCTTCGAGCAATTGGCACTCCGCACAAAAGGCATGCCTAGTTATTTTTTAAAAGAATGTTTTATCAATGGGATAAATGAGGATATTCAAGGACAAGTCTTGATGGCCCATGAAAGAACTTGGTTGGAGTATTCTAAATGAGCTATAGAAGCATAGGTAGTGGCCAATGCACAAACCAAAAATCCCACATTTATTATATTCCCCTATCCCCCCTCTAGTACCTACAACAACCCCATCCCCCTCTCATATCTTTAGAGTCCACAAGTTGACCTATGAAGAAGTACTAACCACAAGAGAACATCAATTATACCATCACATAATTCATGAGATATTAATCCAGTGGAAGGGTACACAATTGGATTATGCTACCTACGAACTAACAATGATTTTGTAGTAGTTTTACACCTCTAGCATTGAGGATGATGCTTTTGTTGAAGGGGGGAGGTATGTTATCCTTATATTCTAAACTACTTACTTTGGGGTTACTTAGGAGTTAGTAATTAATGTACTAGTTAGTCAGTAACTAAATGTAAAATGGTCCTCTTTATTAAACAAGGCCCAATAAGTGGTTGGTACTCATTAATAATAGGACCATAAGAAGTTAGGGATAAACTATTTATAAAGTTAGTAGGTTATGAAATTTTTTGTTGAGTGTTATTAATATATTGGAGCTCTACATAAAGGAGGTTGGAACCTTAAATAGGATCATGAATATTTCTTCTCTTTTCTTGGTTATTAATATAATGATTATATTCTACTGGTTTTAGATCATTATCTCTCTTGTTTATTCTTCTATAGTTTATATTTCTTGAATAATTGGTTTGTAACCCTTGTTTCTACTATTTAAGTACATTACTCTAAGCTTGAGAGAGAGAGAGAGAGCCGCAAGCATTAGCTCAATTGGGCCATCCACACAAAGGCATGCAGTCTATGGGTAGGCCATAGTCCATAGGTTCAAATATTTTGAAGTCCTATCAATGACTATTTTGGTCCACATTAGGTTGTCTGTTCATTGGATATCCAAGAAAGATGGGGGGAAGTGCTAGAAAGTTTCTTGGGGTTATAGATATATATATATATATATGAGTAATCAATTGAACCATCTAGCTAAGGCATGTTGTTGAAGGGGAGGCCAATCAATGTTTTTTTAAGTGAAATTTCATCAATTTGGATAAATTTTAAATTCTTTTAAAGAAAAGTTCTTAACACTTTACTTATCTTACTTTTGTTGGTGTATTTTAACATATATATAATATATCATGTTATGTATTGGTGTCTATACAATTTCTCATGTATCCTTAAAGATATATTCCATTACCATTGCCTTTTGTTGTAAGTTCCTTCTAATTTATACGAAAGTTCTCTTTTTCCACTAAATATTATACTATGAGTTATTTTGTTATTTTGTTGTCTATGATGCACATATGACTCTTATGTACTAGTATTCTCACCAAATTTCAAATTCAAGAAAAGAAACAAATGGGTTATCACCTAATGTAAATAATTTCAAATTTTTATATATATATGATTTGATTTCCAAAGATTTTGATAAGTTATGACTTATGTGGTTTGAAAGAAAAAAAATGGAGGCCATAGATCACATGGAAAATCTAGTCGACTCACTAGGGGTTACTAACCATTATCATGGTTAATGGGTAAGCCACTAACCATTTGGATATTTAGGGAAGAAAGGGGGATCCCTTGAAATATGTTAGATTTTTTAGCTCAGATAGGTATTCTAGTCTCAAGAGGTGTTAATGAGGCTAATAAGAGCACAAGAGGATAAATTGTCTCCAAGCCCAGAAAAAATTTCTAGGGGAAACTATCTTAATTAGAGTATTAACCACTTTTTAATTATTTTCCTAAATCTAACTTAGAAAATAGGTTAATCAATCAATATTAATTGAGACAAGTCGATTTCTCTCTAATGACTTCTAGAAAAGGCTTTTGATGAAGTCATGATGATCTTATCCATTGACCGAGATTAAATATTGGTCATTGATTTCTCAACAAGAGATTATAAAAGGAATTTGATGGCCATATTGGAGAGTAGGCCATATTGGAGAGTATAGCAAATGAGCAAGGGAACAATGATAGTGTGGGATTTGACACCAGAAGAGGGTTTTAACAATGATTGAGGAGAGATTTCTTCACAGTGATTTCTAATTTCTGTGAGATAAAAGGAGGCCAAATTATTTCTGCGGAGGGAGGCCGAGTTTTCTAGTGCAAGTTTCCAATTTATCAGTGTGAGTTGCTAGAGGTCCAAATTGCATTTCCATTTGCCAAAGAAATTTGCTAGAGGTAGTGCAAGTGCCTTGTGCGAGTTACTAGAGGTAAAATAAGTTGCCAGAACAAATTTCTAAAGGCAGTGCGAGTTGTTGGAAAGCACAATGTGCATTTCCAGTTGGCTAGTGCAGATTTAGGATGGCAATGGGAATTCCAGTTGGAGGTCGAGTTTATTTGTAGAAATTTGATTTGGTCAGCACAAGTGAAGAAAAATATTTGCTGGAGATTTTCCAGTTTACGACTAGCATACAATAATAATTTTCAATTACAAATTTGCTAAAGAATAATAAACCCCTCATCTGTAGAACTAGTTTTCCTAACATTGGGGCTTTTCCATGGACATTTGTCCAAAAATATTGGTGTTTATTTTCTCTGTGTGTGGTTTTCTTAGTTCTTATGTATTTTAATTGGTGAATATTAATGTAGTAGTGTTTTTATTTTGTATTTGTAGTAAATTAATTTATTGGGACAAATAATCATTTAAAATATAGGATAATAGTTACCAGTCAATTGAAATAATATTCACTTGGCAGCAAAGCAGATCAAAAGTGTAGAAGATTATTTGAGAAGCTTAGCTAGGGTGCGGGAGAGAAAGTCGAAGGTTAATGAAATCCATGTCGACTTGTTCTAGAATTACTTGTGGTTTTCTTATTTTCTAAGGGTTTCAGAGAAATGGATTCAGTTGGTTTATAGGATCAAGTTAGATTAGAGGGAGCATCTAACTTTGGCATATGGAAATCCAAAATCCTATTAATCTTGGAGGATAATTAGCTAAAGGAATATATAATCAATGTTGTAGTTGTACTAACAAATGCAACACAACTCCTTGCGTACAAGAAGGAATATGCCAAAACCATACACATTATTTTGGATGGGATCAAGGATCACATTATGCCTCATATAGTAGAAAAGGATATGGGAAAGAAGATGTGGGATATAGTTTGTAAACTTTATCAAGATTCTAGTGTAAACATAAAGTTGATCCTAAGGGAGAAACTTCAAATCTCAAAACAAAATAAGGGTGAAACCATTGTGTCTTATCTTATGAGTGTAGAAAATATGTGATAGGTTAACCCGATAATGCAATATAAATCAAAGTAGAATATTATAACCTACTTCTACTATCAATTTGCGGAAGCTTAAAGATCGAGCTGAACAATATAACCAGAAGAAGAAGAATCAATGGCACAATACACATGAAAATACTTTGGGGAAAGCCTCAGCTAAAAAGCCCACACTATTTTATTATCATACATGGTGAAATACATAGGAATTATACAAAGCCTTAGCTCTCACAGCTAGCCAGCTCTTAGTGCAATCCTCACATATGCTCACAGGCAATCTTGGCTTCTCTTCAACCTTCCTCTCTACCCTCCAAGCTCCTATTTCCTTGCGTTGTTCCTTGTGGATGATTAGCCTATTACCAAGTGGAAAACCAAGCCTTCAAAACTGTGCAATCCTCAAGGATGAATCCTTGACTGCATGCGTGAGTTTTCTCCATGAGAAAACACATGCAACTAATAGTACACTATCCTTGAACATTAATCTCAACTAGGTCTTTCTCAGAATATACATGCATGAGTTTCTGATGAGGGAATCTTCATTTAACTGGAGTAGCATTAGTTGAGTGCATTAATACATCAACTGACTGTTAACTCACTATTAATTCCTCAAATAGTTTGGAACTAATTTAACTGGACTTAACTCAGTAAACCAAGTTACAACTCAAATATAACTCAATCTTATCTCCTTAATTTAAGGGATTACTCTTGCATGACTTCAGAAAGACTTCTAACTTGAATTTCTCCAACGAATTAATTTAAAATAAATTAATTAATTATTTCCAAGTAGCTGTTAAGACTAAATTTGATTGTAATTCACAATTTAATTCAAGGACAAATTAAATTGGAATATTCATGTTGCCATATTTCAACAACGAGGGTGACACATGTTGAGGAAGAATTGGTAGGTGTTGGTGACAAATTAATTATGATGAGCTCATCAAGGCAACCCTTAATGGGTTTTCTAAGGAACAAGATGTCTTTGTATATGATCTGATAATCACCCTTGAGTGACCTCAGTTAATTAATTATTGAATGAAGGTATTACAGACTCATGTGTTGGTGTGTGTCTATGTTATTTTAGGCAACAGATCGCTCAGATTACGAAATACACAGACATTGGAAATATGGAAAACAATAGAGAAACACAGTAAGCAAATACAAGAACACAACAATTAATAAGGAGTTCACCCTATCCTCCAGGGCTACGTCTCTGATCCAGATTTCAGTGGTGGCCTTCTTTTCTTGTGTCTTTAAAACAAAGATTTACAATGAGGAGCTCAAATTGAGTCTCCTGAAATAGAACAATGTTTGGTAGGGTGGTTCTTGGATCCCCCAAGCCACTAGAGTAAACATACTCTTTTCCTCACCAGAACTTGACCTTTCTGGTCTTTAATGGGAGGAGCCCAATGTGGTGCTCAGTTCCTGACAGATCCTCTTGGGGATTGCTCGATGCTGCCTTATGCCGCAAGACAGCTTGGCTTTCTGTCTTTCTGGTTCTTACTTCATTGTCTTTCCTTTTCTCTGTCTTCGTCTTCTTCTCTCTGGTTCTTCCTCTCGGTGTCCCCTCTGTTCCTTTTTGTTCTTTGTTCATGGCTTTAAAGCTAGTTGATCTCATGACTGTTCGATTCCCCTTCCACCTCCGTCGGATCATCTACTGCTGTTCACTTGGAATTCCCTGTCTCTGTGTCATGGTCATCAGCTCACGGGGAGTGGCCACTTGTCCTCTCGCGAACTACACCAGCTTTTCCTCGTCAGTTCGGTTTTCGGTTACGTCGGGAAATGACTCATTTACCACCTCAACAGTCAAATTGGACCTCAAATCCTTATAGATCGCGGCTTAATCCCCTGTCAAATCCGGTTCTTTCATTGGGCGCGTTCTCAGTCATTAGATCTAGATCCCCTAGATCCAACATCATTCACTCATTTTGCGTGGTTGACTTGCTCGACCGTTAGTGTGTGATGAGCGGTGGTTTTCTCTCTCCTCCGCCTGGCACACGTCGGGCACTGAATGGAATTGGTCGATTTTCTTCAAATCCGCTTACCACCCAAGGGTGCCCCCAATATATTGCCAGTTTTGAAGCATGGGTCCCACATTTAGCCTTTAGTGCTTTCCCCACGGTTTTCCTGGTTTCCATGTGACCAAGCGCTTCGGGACCTTTCCTTTTCAAGGGGTTTTGCCCAGCGATTAGCGCTAATCGTGCATTAGAAACAGCCTCCTTTTCCCGATCTGGGCTTCCCAGGTGCCGGTTTCGCCTCCTACGTAGACTCCATGGGTCTTGGTCAACGCACTTTGACCAAGGTCCTCGTCGTTCCTCGCTGACTGCCAACTGCCACTGTTCAGAGGTCTTTCTGATCACTCTGTGCTCTTGAATTCGAAGTTTTTGTCATGATTTGATACAGTCATGGTGCTATGATAAAGCTTTCCTCTTTCCCTTTTCCTTTTGAGTGATCATGGAAATGTGATTCATCTTCTCCTTTGTCTTGTTTAGATCCTGATGAATCTTCATCCTTGCGTTTTCTAAAGTCCCTATACATTTCTTCTACCATGTACATTATGGCTAGGAAACTTTCTATGAATTGAGGGTCTAGACCCATAGGACCTTCCTCTGACATTGTCTTCCGAGGATAGACTCTCCCAATTTCAGGATTAGTTTCTGTTAGCTCTGCTACATACTTCAGCATTTGGAGGACCAAATATCAGCTTGGCCATGTGTTTTTGCACAATGGGGGCTCGCAACAATCTGTTTCCTTCTTCCCCTTCATTTTCCTCATACTCTCTTAGTCCTTGCTATCTCTATTTTCCTCTAAAACCTGGTTAAACCCACTTTCCCTCAGGTCCCTGGGCGCAAAGTTAAACCCATGAGACCATGATCGCATAACCTCGCCCCTCCATAACCCTTTTCCACCTTTCATTCTGAACCATCGATCACATCCACCCCAAGATCCAACGGTATCCGCTTCCCCCCGGTGCCATAACATAGTCACACATTAACTCGCGGGAAAAGTGGTTTTACCCCGGTCACATCTGCCACGTGTCACCCTCTTATTGTGATCGCTTCCCTGCATATGATTACCACCTACACACCAAAAGCGGTGCGATCAATACCGCCCGCCATTTGAAACCATTCTCCCAGCCATTACGTACCCGCGTAGCTTCTGTCCCCGATCACCGTTGGATCTGTCCGCTTGAGATCCAATGGCTCACAATCGTTTGCCCTACTTCCACCCAAATCTTCCCGCTGATAGATCTCCGCTGTCCATTCGAGATCCAACGGCCTGTGACTGTCTTTCGCCTCACCCTCCCGATAGCCTCTGTCGTGCTGTCTCCACCATTGATCTGTGCAATCCGACGGATAGCCTCGTTCCTCCGTTCACTCTGTCCACCCTCCATGCAATCCTCACCCCGGTCATGCCGTGCACCTGAAGGACAGAAGTGACCATCTATCAGTGTCTGGTGCATTACTACTTCAACTAATACATTTAACGCATTGTGTACCCGAGAGAAAGAAGGACGACGCCAAAGAAGAAACTTACATTTAGGAGTTAAGGAATTTCATCCTTTACGGCACTTCATCTGCTCGAGGAGTACAACAAAGTACCAGAGAATGTCAAATTTATTCATTAAAGATGCAGATCGTAGAAAAGGCCCATTTTAGATAGTTAATGTGGTTGGTGATCCATTATGACCCCTCCACACATAGAATAGCAGAACATTTTTGTAATCAACCTCTATATATACCCAGGAAATAGATGAGATGAGGGTTGATGGATCTGGTTTTAATGTAAGGTTCAACTTCTGGAGACTGTAACTACTTTTATACTTGGAGTGTCTGGTCTTCATTTTCAGCTAATACAAGCTTCTTTTGTTGTTAATTGCTCACTTTCCACTTCTTCTCTGTTCTAGGTTGTGCCTGTTATGCATTTTTCATGTGCTCTTGATATTTAGCATTTGAGGGGTTGTCATCCCACCTCTGTGTTGGAATCTAGTATGTATCATTGAATGTGTTATGCAGGTTTCTGTTATTTTTGTGCCAGAGAGTTGTCATCCTCTCTGTGCATTAGGAAATAGATTTGCAGACCTTTTTACTAGTTGCAGCCAGCCATCACATGGTCTTGTGCATCTGCTGGTGTGGACAATATTCTTCATCTTCACCTATTCCTTAAACTATGAGTAATTGGTGGTCTAAAGCCTTGTAGTCTGGGGGTGTTCACCCATGTCTGGAGTTAAGCATAGTAGAAGTGGTTATCTGGCTTGAACAAGCATCATTCATTCCATTCATCCATTTCCAACACTAAGTTGAGTTTGTAATGTTCCCGAGCATCTCCGAGATACAACCTAGGAGAGTTTCTTGGGGTGATAACATTAATCGGCACCATTTCTAGGGAGAGGAGATTGAAGCTCAGCTTCCCTGGGAGAACGACACAGTTCCAGATTTTGATGATAGACAAAATCTGGGCACATTTCTAGCTGTAATCATCTATCTGGCGACTCCACTGGAGGAAGACCAACCTTTGGTGACTCCACATCACCGTCCTGGCTCAGGTTGTGAGGCATGCTTGAAGAAATGCTCAGAAATCACCAGCTGATCCAGTGCCCGACCCTGAGAAGATCGTTAAGCAGAAGAAAACATCGTAGAAAGGAGCATCAGGGTCAGGTAAGCCTTAAAAATCCCATGTATCTCTGCTAGTGAAGAAATTCCTTAAGAGATTCATAGAGCTCTTGTTCATTCATTTCCCTTTCAGATATCAGTCCAAAGAAAGAATCCCATTCTATACATCATATTCCTCTTTCTCTGTCATCTATTTCGTTGATCCATATCACTCAGTCTACCAGTATCATTCCACCTACCTCAGTCATGGCAGGTCAGCAAGCTCCTACAAAGATAGAAAGAACTATTCCTGCTAGGTATGGACACTTGGTCTTGCCTGTCTCTTTGAATGCCATGCCTGCAGGAGATTATCAAGAATATATGCCTAAGTTTATTGGTACAGAAGGACTAACAGCTGAAGAGCACCTTGAATCTTTTTATAGCTAAGCTGACAACTTGGATATCAATGAAGAGGATGTGTGGATGAGGGTTTTCGTCCAAAGCCTAGATGGGGAGGCTAGAAAATGGTTCAGAGAATTACCCCCTAGGTCTATTGCAGACATTGAGGCCTTAGATGATGTGTTCTTAAAGCATTGGGGGGATAAGAAAGATCTGCTCTTTTATCATACTGAATTTTGGAACTTGAAGAGGGAGAATGGTGAGCTGTTGTCTGATTTCAACATCAAATTCAACCATATGTACAGCAGAATACCAGCTGAAATAAAGGCTACCTCTACTTCTGCTATGCTTACTTATGCCAATGCCTTTGATTCTCAGTTCTACCTACGGTTAAGAGAAAGAAGATGTGCTTCTTTGGCTGATATGCAAGATGCAGCCTTTGAAGTAGAATCAAACATCATGGCTGCAGAAAGACTCGAGGGTGATGCTGATAGTAGAAGGCAGGGTGGTGAGTCCTCATCATCCTCAGATCCTGAGATCAATAAATTGGCTAGGATGATAGAGTCATTGGCTTATGAAGTTCCAGATTAATGGCTGAGTAGCATTCCGAGGAAGTAGGAGCTCCTAGTACCTTTGCTATTCCAAAGCCAAATCTACATAGAGGAGCACAGGAGTAGTTGCAGATTATGCAAAGAAACAAAGATGCAAACGAAGACAAAAGGGTGAAAACCCTTTTTCAGAATATAGTCATGGAAGAAGAGTAGTATGAAGAAGAGGAGGAGGTCCATGGTTTGGAAGATAAGGGAAATGCCCCCTTCTTAACTAGAGCTGCCTATGAAAGGTCATTATCTAAAGGCACTGCTCCTGAGTTTGTTGTACCTGCAGAACAACAAGCTTATCAGCAGAAGCAAATAGTAGCAGGTCCCACCATCCTCAAAGAGTCTGAGCCTAAAGGCAGCCCTTTTTCCCATGACTATGCAGATCTCCAAACTAGCCAACCTGCTTTTTTCCCCAATCCAGTGATCAAAAAGGGAGGAGAAAGCTCCCCATCATCTTTTGTTCCTCTGCCTGCTCAAGTGACAATCCCTCACAGTTTCCCACTAGGCACTGAGGTAGGCCATGATTCAAAGCCCAAGGCTGATACTGATAATATCAGTCTTGATATTTTGATGCCTACTCGGGTGGCCTCCACACATATTGAAAAGTCAGCTTGCCAGATGACAAAGGAAGAGGGTGCATAGTCTTGGGACTCCTCCTTGGATGTGTACTGTTCTAAGCAAGATGCAATAGCATATGATGTCTTTGTGTCCTTCACACATAAATACATTGGCACACCATTTATGTTAATCATTTGGGACACAAATGACACAGACAAGTACACAACAATCATTGTTATTCAGCGGGTGTACAAAAGCTCCCATGAAGAACATCCAAGGAGGAGAGCATATAGAGAGGGGATGAAGTATAGATCATCTATACATGATAATTTCAAATGCCCTAAACATTTTGAGGTAGATGATCAAATAAATTCAATTCTTCAGCTCTTTGATGAACCGGCTGATAGGCCGGCCGAGAGGGGAAGAAACAGTTTTGATGGCCCAGTAGATGGCTAGTTTTTGAAGATTTATGTTGTTTAAGGTTTTTGAGCCTTAATGATTGTAAGCATGTTCTTTTATAGGTTTAGCATAGACTTAATTAGACTCCATGCCCAATGGAATACTAGGCAATGTTTTTTATGCTTACTCTGTATGAAGGCATTAGTCTGCAGTTCTTGAGACCTCATAGGGAGGATATCATCCCCAAAAGGAGCCAGTGTTAGCTCTGCTACATACTTCAGCATTTGGAGGACCAAATATCAGCTTGGCCATGTGTTTTTGCACAATGGGGGCTCGCAGCAGTCTGTTTCCTTCTTCCCCTTCATTTTCCTCATACTCTCTTAGTCCTCGCTATCTCTGTTTTCCTCTAAAACCTGGTTAAACCCGCTTTCCCTCAGGTCTCCGGGTGAAAAGTTAAACCCGCTTTCCCTCAGGTCTCCGGGTGCAAAGTTAAACCCATGAGACCGTGATCGCATAACCCCACCCCTCCATGACCCTTTGCCGCCTTTCATTTTGAACTGTCAATCACATCCACCGCGAGATCCAACGGTATCCGCTTGCCCCCGCTGCCATAATATAGCTGCACATTAACCCGTGGGAAAAGTGGTTTTACCCCGGTCACATCCACCATGTGTCACCCTCCTATTGCGATCGCTTCCCCACGTATGATTACCACCTACACACCAAAAGCAGTGCAATCAATACTGCCCGCCATTTGAAACCATTCTCCTGGCCGTTAAGTACTCACGTAGCTTCTGTCCCCAATCACCGTTGGATCTGTCCACTTGAGATCCAACGGCTCACGATCATCTACCCTAATTCCGCCCGATTCTTCCCACTGATAGATCTTCGCTATCAATTCGAGATCCAACGGCCTGCAACCGTCTTCCGCTTCACCCTCCCGATAGCCTCTGTCGTGTTGTCTCCACCGTCGATCTATGCAATTCGACGGACAGCCTCATTCCTCCGTTCACTCTGTCCACCCTCCATGCAATCCTCACCCCGGTCATGCTATGCACGCGAAGGACAGAAGTGGCCATCTATCAGTGTTTGGTGCTTTATTACTTCAACTACTGCATTTAACGTATTGTGTACCCGAGAGGAAGAAGGATGACGCCAAAGAAGAAACTTACATTCAACAGTTAAGGATTTTCATCCTTTACGACACTTCATTTGCTCGAGGACTACAATAGAGTACCAGAGTATGTCAAATTTATTCATTAAAGCAACAGATCGTAGCAAAGGCCCATTTTAGATAGTTAATGTGGTTGGTGATCCATTATGACCCCTCCACGCATAGAATAGCAAAACATTTTTGTAATCAGCCTCTATAGTTACCCAGGAAACAGATGAGATGAGGGTTGATGGATCTGGTTTTAATGTAAGTTTCAACTTCTAGAGACTGTAACTACTTTGATACTTGCAGCGTCTGGTCTTCATTTTCAGCTAATCCAAGCTTCTTTTGCTGTTAATTGCTCACTTTCCACTTCTTATATGTTCTAGGTTGTGCCTGTTATGCATTTTTCATGTGCTCTTGATATTTAGCATTTGAGGGGCTTTCATCCCACCTCTGTGTTGGAATCTAGTATGTATCATTGAATTTGTTATGCAGGTTTCTATTATTTTAGTGCCAGAGAGCCGTCATCCTGTCTATGCATTAGGAAATAGATTTGAAGACCTTTTTACTGGTTGCAGTTGGCCATCACATGGTCTTGTGCATCTGTTGGTGTGGACAGTATTCTCCATCTTCACCTATTCCTTAAACTATGAGTAATTGTTGGTCTAAAGTCTTATAGTCTGGGGGTGTTCACCCATGTCTGGAGTTAAGCATAGTAGAAGTGGTTATATGGCTTGAACAAGCATCATTCCTTCCATTCATCCATTTCCAACGCTAAGTTGAGTTTGTAATGTTCCCGAGCATCTCCAAGATACAACCTAGGAGAGTTTCTTGGGGTGATAACAGTTTCGACCAACTCTCCCTCTCCTAATTTGAGCTTTGATCTAGTGAGCATTCATAGCTAAACTAACACAAGGTTGTCTAACCTTAACAGCCTAAAGCTTTGATACCACTTGATTTGATAATCACCCTTGAGTGACCTCAGTTAATTAATTATTGAATGAAGGTATTACAGACTCATGTGTTGGTGTGTGTCTATGTTATTTTGGGCAATGGATCTCTCAGACTGCGAAATACACAGACACTGGAAATATGGAAAACAACAGAGAAACGCAGTAAGAAAATACAAGAACAAAATAATTAATAAGGAGTTCACCCTATCCTCCAGGGCTACGTCTCCGGAAAAACTTTCAGTGGTGGCCTTCTTTTATTGTGTCTTTAAAGCATAGATTTACAATGAGGAGCTCAAATTGAGTCTCCTGAAATAGAACAATGTTTGGTAGGGTGGTTCTTGGATCCCCCAAGCCACTAGAGTACACAAACTCTTTTCCTCACCAGAACTTGACCTTTCTGGTCTTTAATGGTAGGAGCCCAATGTGGTGCTTAGTTCCCAACAAATCCTCTCGAGGATTGCTCGATGTTGCCTTATGTTGTAGGTTAGCTCGGCTTTCTGTCTTTTTGCTTCTTGCTTCATTGTCTTTCCTTTTCTTTATCTTTGTCTTCTTCTCTCTGGTTCTTCCTCGCGGTGTCCCCTCTGGTCCTTTCTATTCTCTGTTCATGGCTTTAAAGCCAGTTGATCTCATGACTATTCGATTCCCCCTCCACCTTCGTCGGATCGTCTGTTGTTGTTCACTTGGAATTCCCTGTCTTTGCGTCATGGTCATCAGCTCAAAGGGAGTGGCCACTTTTCCTCTCGTGAATTGCGCCAGCTTTTCCTCATCGGTTCGATTTTTCGGTTACGTCGGAAAATGACTCATCCACCACCTCAGCGGTCAAATCAGACCTCAAATCCTTATAGATTGCGACTTAATCCCTTTTCAAATCTAGTTCTTTCATCAGGTGCGTTCTCAGCCATTAGATCTGGAGCCCGTAGATCCTTTAGCATGCGATGGGTGGCGGTTTTCTCTCTCCTCTGCCTGCCACGCGTCGGGCACTGAATGGAATCACTCGATTTTCTTCAAATCTGCTTACCACCCAAGGGTGCCCTCAATATATTGCCAGTTTTGAAGCGCGGGTCCCTCCTTTAGCCTTGAGCGCTTTCCCCACAGTTTTCTCGGCTTACATCCGACCAAGCACTTCAGGGCCTTTCCTTTTTGAGGGGTTTTTCCTAGCGATGCACGATTAGCACTAAGCGTGCATCAGAAACAGCCTCCTTTTCCCGATCCGGGCTTCTTAAGTGCCAGTTTTGCCTCCTGTGCGGACTTCATGGGCCTCAGTCAGCGCACTTTGACCAAGGTCCTCCTCGTTCCTTGTTAACTGCCAACTGCCATTGTTCATAGGTCTTTCTAATCACTATGTGCTCTTGAATTCGAAGTTTTTGTCCTGATTTGATATAGTCATGGTGCTATGATAATCTTCCTAGATCCAATTCGGATCAAGGCCTTCCCACTGAAAAATCTTTTGGACCACCAAAAGTTGGTTTTCAAGCATCGAGTAAGTGAGGGTAATATTGTCTCACTTGTCCAATCTCAATCCACTTTGCACTGCTCGGCTTTGAACCCTTGAGCCCTACTCTAAGGTACTCAACATCTCCTCTGCGCGTCGTCCACTTCCTGTCCGGAACTGTGTCTTCCTACAACTCATTAAGATATTCAGGTAGCAGGTCATCAATAGAAGGCAATTGACTCTTCTCTTTGGGATCCTCAATTAGAGGGTTCAAACAATCTCAAGCAATCTGCATTTACGACTGAGAAGATGCGCATGTAAGCTGGTAGATCAAGGCGAAAAGCATTCTCACCAATCTTCTCAAGTATTTGGAAAGGTCCATACCTGATAGGCTTTAGCTTTTTACCTTCACCTTGCATCCTGTCCTTGCTGATATACAGTCAGACTTGGTCACCAACTTGAAACTATGCTCCATCTGATGTTTTTCATGCCTAGCCTTGTATTTGGCTTGGCTCTTTTCCAACTGTTCCTGTACTGCCCGATGGATCTCTTGGATTTGTTCAATAAACGTAGTTTCCCTGTCCACATCACTGTGTTCCTCAACTGTGGTATCTTTACCAAAGACAAAATCCAAAGGAGACCTTGGTGTAAAACCAAAAAAGGTCTCAAAAGGAGATCTTTGTGTAGAATAATGTTTTGCTCTGTTGTAAGCATGTTGCACATAACACAAATGTTCATCCCAAAGCTTAGGATGTTTGTTGCAATATCCTCTAAGTAACTGGATCACTGTCCTGTTAACTACTTTTGTCTAGCCATCAGTTTGTGGATGAAAAGTTGTGCTTCTCTTCAATATGGTGTCCATTAGTTCCCACAGACTTGACCAAAACTTCCCCACAAATCGGGTGTCTCCATCAAATACAATGGAAGTGGGTAATCCAAAATGAACCCATACATGTTCAAAGAATAGTTTTGCAGTTTGTTTAGCTGTAATATGTTTATTAAAAGGTATCAAAATACACATTTTGTTGAACCTATCCACAACAACATAGATAATTAGGACCTTTCCTAGATTTAGGCAGTCCTCCAACAAAATCCATGGAAACACTTTCTCAAGGGTGAGAAGGAACTGGTAATGGAGTGTACAAGCCTAGTTTCCTATTGCTAGGCTTGCTTTTAGCACACATAGTATACCCTCTTACATATCTAGAAACTGTCTCATTCATTTTTGGCCAATAACAAAATCTTTGCAGCTGTGAAACTGTTTTACTTACCCCAAAGTGACCTGATATCAGAGAAGTGTGTGCTTCTCTAATTATCTTTACTCTCTCAATTTGTGGAATGCATAACTTCCCACAATGGTATAAGAGTCGGTCCTTCACATGATAATCCAATTCTTCTACCCGTTTGCCTTGACTGAAAGTTGCATATACATCTTTAAAGTCTATATCTTGAGCATATTGTTCAGTGTAGCTTTCATGTAGTACAAAATTATGCTTAAGTATAGTAGATGCCTTTATAATGGGTCTAGTTAACATGTCTGCAACTTTATTGTGTATGCCCTTTTTATATCTGATGACTAAATGAAACTGTTGTAGAAAACCCATCCATCTTAGTTTGGGAGTGTAGATATTGAAGTGGTTGATGATCAGTATGTATTACTGTCTCTTTTCCCATTAAGCGATGTTTCCACTTTTTCACACTCTGAACTAATGCATACAATTCTTTATCATATGTAGGATAATTAACTACTGCAAAGTTAAAAGTCTCAGAATGATAACATATGGGTTTACCATGTTGTGTCAACACTGCTCCCATGGCATAGTTACTGGCATCTGTTTGGATCTCAAATGGTCTTTGAAGATCAGGCAATGCTAGTACAGGTGTTGTACTAATCCCTTCTTTCAAGGTGTTGAAGGCTTTTTGATCTTTTCCTCCCCATTGAAACACCTCGTTCAATCCTGTTAAAGCATGTAAGGGAGCTGCAATTGAGGAAAAGTTAGAAATGAACTTCCTCCAATATTGTGTTGCCCCTAAGAAGATTCTCACTTCTGTAGCAGACTTGGGTTTAGGCCAGTTCACAATGACTGCCACCTTAGAGGAATCTATCTTCAATTCACCACCCCCTACTATATGACCCAAATAATTTAGAGATGTTTTGCCAAATTCACATTTTGAGAGTTTAACATGAATTTTTTCTCTTTTCAAAACATCTAGTGTCTACTTAACATGCTTTAAGTGTTCTTCCCATGTTTTACTAAAAATCAGAATGTCATCCAGATACACAATAACAAAATCATCAAGAAAAGGTCTGAGTACATAATTCATTAATCTCATGAAAGTAGAAGGAGCATTAGTTAAGCCAAAAGGCATAACCAACCACTCATACAATCCCTGCTTTGTTTTGAAAGCAGTCTTCCATGCATCTTGTTCTGCAACTCTGACCTGATGGTATCCACTGTGAAAGTCTAGCTTGGTGAAATAAACAGCTTCTTTCAATTGATCTAAAATATCATCTATGTGAGGAAGTGGATAAAGATTTTTGATTGTTATCTTATTGAGTGCTCGGTAATCAATGCACATTCTCCATGAGCCATCTTTCTTTCTATTGAAGCCCCGAAAATCGGGTCTACAACAAGGGGGATACCCACCCGGTCTAAACCTTGAAAGCAACTCCTTTTCCGTTTGGGATGGTGGGTCCGACTAGGGATAATGGGACCAGTTTCCCAATTTATGTGTGTGTGTGTGTGTGTTGAGAATTGATATTTCCTTTCTAATAATTTCTAAGTAAAATGCTTTTATTCTAAATCTAATTTAACAACATGAAATTATATTCTAATGAATAAAAATATCTAATTCTAAAACTAACCCGGGATTTAATCTTTCAGTTATGCGATCTAAAATAAATTTTAACAACAATTGGTAATAAAGATCATTCAATTGCTATGAGAAAAGAATTCAATAAAGATAAACCGTTTCGTATAAAAAGTTAGCTGAATAATTGTGAAAAGCATATCGCATAATGTCACTCATATATTAAGTGTAAATAAAATAGCCATCACTGTACAAAAGTGTCAAATGATAACTCAAGCATTCAAGCATTCATATATAAATAACTAAACATAAATATCATCTTAACACATAAGCAGAAATCGTTAAAAGATAAAAGTACTATTGATAACAAGTTCTACTCATGAGCTTCAGCAATAATGATTTATCTCCTCCTAATTCAACACCTACTAAGAGTACAAAAGTGCAATTTCAGTAGCAGATATTAAACACAGATATCAATAAATCTTGTTCCATTCATTCATCAAAACCTCCTCGGAGGGTGCAGAAGTGCATGTTCTGAGGAAACGTTTCTGACAAATTTCAGGACCCTTCTCTAAATGCATGAGAAGGGTTGAAATACTACTAGCTAAATCTAAAAATATTTTATTACAAAAATATAGGAGGAGGTTTAAATGACCATCCTCATCTAAGGAAAAAATAAAGCAAAACTTAAAAATTAAAACTGAAACTAAAACTGAATCTGGCGATTAACTATTTATGTATCTGTTCTCTGTGGTCACAAGCATTCAGCATCAGCTTGAAGAGAGTTGGTTGGTCGACCTCCAACTTAAGTTTCCCTGCGAAAACATAATCATCAAGTGCTAGTGCCATCTTCTCGGCAGAGTTAATGAGGCATTTGAGAGTCATGCATTGACTTTGTGGTTTTACCAAGTATTGCCAGTAAGAATCCCAATTCAACTTGGTTAAACTCTTAATAGACTCTGCTCTTTCTTTAGCCTTTTGTCTCCAGCTTGTCTGTAGATGTTGTGCATATGATCAGATATTTACATACCACTTTAAGGATATCTCTGATAAATGCCACTGGTTTTTAGAGCTCGGGTTTTGTCTTTAGCCTTTAGCACTTTTTCTATAATTTTCCAGGCTTACAGGCGACTGATTGATCAGAGGCTTTCCTTCTCAAGGGGTTTTGCTCGGCGATATCGGGCATCGAAAACTGCCTCTGTTTCTCGATCTGAGCTTCCCTGGTGATATTTTTCACCTCTTGCGCGTTTTGGTTAGAGGATATATAAACCTTAAATTTTGTGGAGTGAAGGACCCAATGAGTCCTTTGCTCTGAGTCTTAAATTGTCTGTTTGTTATCTCAGCACTATCCAACACCCATTTGACCATGTCCGTGTATGGAAGAATCTTGGGCATCGCCGCTATCCGATGCAAGAATGAACATACTAGTTCAGTAATTGACGCCTTAGTCGACCCACGTGAGTTTGTAGTTGCTGTAACCCTCATTACTCTGGGATTTTCTTCCTCAAGTAGACTATACATGCCTTCCCAAGTAGTAACGCCAACGTCTCTGTTACAGGTGGTGTCTGTGTATAAGGGCGTCATTTCTTTGTCTTCAAAACTTGGAGCTTTTCCCTTCTTTCCCATAATATTCTGAACACTGCTATGTATACCTCTTTGCTTTTCGTTCCTGCAATTTATAAATAAGGAAAGAGTAATGATAAGAAATAAGGTGACGGGAAAGCTTTAAATGCCGAAATCATATAAAATATATCACCCTACGTGAAATGACCTTTCGATCAGATCCAAACCATATTTCATTAATGATCATCAACTAACTCATAAAATTAACATTAATGCGCATAACTGGGCATCGGTTTACAGAAAAACTTTTCGAATGAAGAGCCCTACAGATCTGCAATAAAGCGATTTTGCGATTTGCTTTGCAATATAGCAGATCGCAATATCGCAGATCCATTGTGTTTGACAATCATCTATTACCATATGTTTCTGCGAAATGCAATTTACGAGACGTATTATCGCATATCGACGGCTTGAGGTATTTCACCTTAAGTGATACTTGATACGTATGAAATCTGCGATACGATGAGTTCCTTCAGTGTTCGATCTCGCATCGTGATTTCACAATCTTATGGGTTTGTTTATAGGATATTACCCATTACCTTTTTTGTGACGCAACACTTTATTATTGAGAGCGCGGTTTTGTTCGAACTTATCATAAACTTAAGTCTTTTCAGATTTTTGCAGGTATTCTCTTAAGTTTATGATAGTAAGATTTATTCAAAAAGGGAATACAAGTACTAATTTATTTTTTTAATTTTTCGATAAAGGGTCCCCACTTATTTAGTATTAGTAATAAAACTGAATAAAAAGGGGAGTTGTTGTTGGCCACAACAATTGGCAATTCACTTGGAAGAACCAGTTATCTCTGATTTTCTTTTGAATTTTCTAAACTTCCAAAACAGAAGGGTTTTTTTGGAAAATCAAAGTTTATTATAGAAAGATAAAGTACCCCATGCTTTCAGCTGTGATAGTTTGATTCTTCTATGTTAACTTTGATTTTTTACTTCCTAGAGCTAGTTATTTTATTTACATCAGCCACTACTTGGTTTGTAAAGATAAAAACAAAGTTTTCTCTATAAAACAATTTTAAATATGTTCATTTGTCGTACGTAGAGCCTCTGCTGCCAGCAAGCGTTTATAGCCTCGACAAGGTTACTTGTTACCCAACAATGATCCTGTATCCTACTTGGAGAAATATACGATTTTCAAAGGGAAATCCATATCCACACTTCTTGCTTTTATTTTCTTTTAATTCTTAAAGAACAATGCCTTGGTTTGGTAGCCAAATTATGACAGTGCCACTCACTTGATTTATAACTTTGCTGAACAATCTGGCTCGTGATGAGACCCCTTGTCTTTTGATTGCAACAATCTCGAGTCATTGCCCTGTTGTGGTATGCAGTTTTGGCAAAGTTAGCAAGCTATAATATCTATGATCATGATAAGTCGGCTCGTGATGGACTTCTTATTCTTTAATTTTAAAGTGTATCATTAGATTATTCCTTGAAGCTTGTAATTCTCTAGGTGGGGAGGAAGTCATTGTTTCCTTAAGAATAGCTCTAGACGACAATTGTAGAGTTTTTCGAAAGAGATTTTCTACAGAGAATCTTCATTTTGTTTATGATGCCTTTCATTTGACTGATATAAAAGAAATTCCCACTAAAGGTTTCTTTTTATCAAAATTTGCAAGGTTGGAACTAGTATCATTTTCAAGTTTATAGCCTTTGACTGTACCTTTCAATAATAATGACCAATTTTCCAAATCAATTCTATTTATACAAGCGAAAAACAAAATCTAAAAGAAACACTTGTCTTTTTCGTGAATTCGAAATGCAACCATTTACAACTGATTTTATTATCAAAATAAAGGAAAAACTAACTTACAAAAATAGAAGAATGATCTCCTATGGAAAGTATTTTTTGAGGATCTGCTCATTAACAAGTAAAGATTCTCTTTTTCCTGTTAAATCATGTAACATAAAAGTAGATGGACCTATGATTTCCGTAATTTGGAAAGGGCCAAGCCACATTCATTGGAATTTTGTATGTTTGCCTTTTTCTTCATGAGCCTTGTCCTTTTTAAAACTAGATCTCCAATCTGAAATTCCTTTCTGGATACCATGTTAGAATCAAAAGAAGCTTTTACTAATGATTGGTGATGAGCATGAGTTATTTTATCTTGTTCTCATTGCTCTTCTAGCTTAAGGATTTGCAGTTGCCTTAATTGTAAGGATGAACTTGGTGTTTCGCCAATAAATTGAACTAAGGCCAAAGAGGGAATCGCTAGATGAGTTGGAAGGACCACTTCTTTCCCATAAACTAAATTAAAGGGAGAAGTGCCAATGGAGGCTTTCTGCATTATTCGGTCTGCCCATAGAGCATATATTAAAGATTTGTGCCAATTATTATGATTTTGATCGATGGTTCGCTTAATGATTCTAATTAAATGTGTATTTGTTGATTCAACTAACCCATTACCCTGTGGGTAATAATTGGCAGAGTATTTAAGCTTAAAACCTATTTTCAGTGCAAATTCAATCATAACATTGCCAGAAAAATACGATGCATTATCAAACATTAAAGCAGAGGGTAAACCAAACCTGGTGATTATGAACTGATCTATGAAATCAATGATGTGTTTGGCATTAGCTGTCTTGAGAGGAACTGCTTCTACCCATTTAGTAAAATAATATGTAGTTGTAAGGGTATACCTATGTTGTTTAGAAGAGTGAGGAACGATCTCACATATTATGTCCAATCCCCATTGATCAAAAGGTTGATTGATATTGACTGGTTGTGAAGGCAACGATGGTTTATTTTGTCTTCCAGCAGTAGTTTGACAAACTTGACATTTCCTTACATAGCTATGTGCGTCTTTGAATAGTGTAGGCCAATAGTACCCTGCACGCAAGATTTTATGTGTTGTAGCATCTCCATCATAATGTCCACCTGCTGGTCCATCATGGAGTTCTTGCAACACCTTTTCAGCTTCAGATTTCTCAAGACATCGAAGGAGAACATAATCATAATTCATCCTAAAAAGTACATCGTTCACGAGTTGATATTGCTTAGCCTTCAATCTTAGGGCTCTTTTCTTTGTATAATCTAGGTTTGAAGGAGCATATCCGTTCTTTAGATAAAATATGATATCAACATATAATGATTCAATATCGTTGAGGCTTACCTCATACATTTGTACTTCTGAAGACGGTATTTCTGAAATAAGCGATGCTCCAGGTAGCATTTTGCAAAATCCTTGACCTTTTACAATATTTGCTAGTTTAATTTCAGCGTCATATTCTTGTAAGGCAGTAACCCAATTTGCTCTTTTCTCACCCACGTCTTTCTGTACTAAGATATTTCTTACCACTGGAAACGGTACTATGATTTTTGTATGGGTTTTAAGTAGGAAGTGTCTGAAGTGTTTGATCGCTTTGAAAATCGCATAAGCTTGTTTCTCGATGTCAGAATAATTTAATTCGGCCCCTTGTAGATTTGAACTGAAAAAGGCAATTGGGGCTTCTACCTTGTCTTGATTTGCTTGAGTGAGTATCGCAACATATGATTTATCAGAGGCAAATGTGTGCAAAATGAAAGGATCAGAGAAATTTGGAGTTGCTAAAGATGGGGCATTTACAATCGCTTGTTTAATCAGATTGAATACTTCATATTCCTCTTGGCCCCATTTGAAGATTGAATTATTTTTAATCATTGCTTGTAAGGGAGATACAATCCTTGAGAAGTCCGGAACAAATCCCTTAACAAAATTAATTTGGCCAAGAAAGGATTGCATAACTTTCTTGTTGTGAGGCAAGGGTATTTCGGAAATCTCCTTGATTCTATCGGGATCAATATGGATTCCAGATTTTGACACTATAAATCCAAGAAGTTTTCCTTCACTTAATGCAAAAAAGGAATTTTTTGGATTAAGTGAAATCCCATACCTTTGGCAACGTTGGAAGATCTACTTTAAGTCTATGAGATGATTACCACGTTTTTTAGAATATATAGTTATATCATCCAAGTATATTACTACTAATTTGTTTACTAATCCCTTAAATGCGATGTCCATGGCCCTTTGAAATGTGGCACAAGCGTTGATCGGACCAAAAGGCATCTTTTGATATGCATAAGTACCCCCATTTGGTTCTAAATGTGGTCTTTAATTGATCGTCAGGATGGACCAAAACTTGGTTGTAGCCATAGAAACCATCCAAAAAGGACATTAATTCTGATCCTGCAACTGCTTGCAATATTTGCTCCATGGGAGGGAGGGGAAAATTATCCTTTTGGCAGGCCTTGTTAAGGTTTCGAAAGTCAATGCAAATTCTAATGTCTCTGTTTTTCTTTCTAACGGGAACCATATTGGAAACCCATCTAAAATGTCGAGCGAGAAAAATAATTTTGGCTTTCAATAATTTATTGAGCTCAAACTTAATCTGGCTTTCCAGATTGGATGGATCTTTCTCAACTTTTATTGGACAGGTTTTTCATCATTTATCATTGGGCTAGTATGCTGACTGATAGAAGTGTCGTAAGCCTTAAGGTCATCATAGTTCCAGGCAAAGACTTTTGTATTGTTTCAGGAGACGAACATATGCTAATCTTTCTTCAGGGGCTAGGCCAAGACCTAGATTGATATTCTACAGCTTGGTATCAGTTCCTAGATTTATTAATTCATAGTTCAGAGTTGAACTTTGAAGTTTTGAATTGGTAGATATTTTGAATCAGTATTTCAAATCAATAGGTCTTCCAACTTGACTACTGATTCTAGCATAGCATTATTAGTGTTATCTTGTTGCAACTGTTTGTCATGTTGGTCCTCATCAATTATCTGATTAGTGTAATATCCCTCTGATGTGAGGAAGCTTACAATTCGATTGAGAATCTATCTGGGCTATAGTCTTCTGAGGGAATGAGCTTGGAAGCTACATTTACCAAGAGGTCAACACTAGCATTTTGGAGTCTGGGAATTGATAAAATATTGAATGCTATAAAATGTTCAGTCAGATCTTGTACTAAAGTTTGATAATGCTTTAAATGACCTGATAGAAAATTTATAGTATTTCATACCTGTCTAATAACAATTTCAAAATCTCTGAAGACTTGTAGATACTTGATATCTAATCTGATTGCCTTGTATAATCCTTGGACCAATGCCTCGTATTCTGCAGTGTTATTGGTGCAATCGAACTCGAGTCTACAAGTTAGCATAGTTTTGTTTCCCCTGGGACTAACTAATATGCATCCTGCTCCTGCTCCATTGTTAGACTTAGAACCGTCAAAAAATAACTTCCAAAATAAATATTTATTTACAGGACTATATATAAAATTAACACATTTAGAACTATTTGTTTGAGAAAAGTTTTCTACTTGAGACAAAACAAAATTTTCTAAGGCGAAGTATGAGCATTAAATTTCCTAAGAAAGAATCAACAGAATAGTTGTCAATTATATTGTTGTTGTATGCTACAAGTTCGTTTTCTCCTTCCAATTCTGTTACTATGTATTTTTGATGTCTTTCTCACTCAACCTTTATCTGATTCGGTTTACCATTATAAGGGAGCCACATATGCGACTAATCGGTTGGAAAGTATCCATGAAGCTTTTCAAACCAATCTCTAATAAAAATTAAGCCATAGAATTTTGGAATGTCTGCAACTAAAATATCAATAACTTGACATACCTTTGGATTAGATGACAGCCTTATGGTAACCTGATTTAGTTCACCGATCACTTCAACCTGTGGCTGTTCCAGCTAAACTATGCGTATTGCAGATTTTTGAGGTTGAACGTTCAACTTTGCACATATTGATTTAGGTAAGATATTAGATGAAGCTCCTGAATCTACTAAACAATTATGCAAGTTTTTGTTGAAAACTTCATCAGTGAGACTAAATGGGGGAGTATGAGATCTTGACCTTCCTCCAATTAAAGCGATATTGTTTGGATCAACTTTATTAGTCACATTAGTTGGAGGTCTTCCCATCTCCTGAGAAGCTTGAGAGATTACAACGGCAGACAGAGGTGCAACAGGTATTGCGTGTAACTCTTTCAAAAGTAGCTTTTGTTGATGTTTTAACTTGCTCAATTCATAAAAAGTAATGTTAGCCCTAGTATTCTTCATGTCTTCTACGATATTATACTCCATCTCATCAGAAACAATCAATGTTTTAGATGGAGTTGGTGAATCTGTTTGGACTGGGCTTGTTTGAGTCGCTTTGGGTGACGTTTTCTTACCTGCAACTTTATCTTTGGATAGTGAGCTTGCGCTCTTCTGTTTAGGAGTAGGTTGTGGAGGATCGAGTTGATTTCTACTTCTAGTACTGACTGGTGATGCCTCTTGATCCTCTTCGTCTGGGAGGATGAAGTCCCACATTCCCTGTACTTCTACAACTTGTTCTTCATAATTAGGCTCCTCGTTAGAAACTTCCTCTTATTCTTCTTCTGATTCTGCATTTGTAATAGCATTGGGAGGCTTAAAATCAGTTGAAGGATTTTTCCTATAAGGCCTGTAAGGCGTTTTTGAAGATGTCTCTGCCACTTGTTTCTTGATGTCAATCATTTCGTTAGAAATGGTTTTCAAAACTTTCTGCAATCCTTCTAAATCAAATGGGTCTTTTGATTGTTTTTTCTTGGGATCTTCTTTAAAAGTGACCTTCTTAGATTTTCGTTCATCAACAACGTTTTTCTTCTTTAAGGCTATGATACATTTCTCTACCGCTATTGCTTCCTTCATATTTTCAGCTAAAGTTGTTTTGGCAACCCTATCAACGAAGATTGTTATGTTTGATGGTAGAGCAGATATGTACCATTCACTTCGAACTTCTTCGCCAAGCTTGGAGGCGGTGGGAATTGTATTCAAAATTTTATTGAAACGCGAATTAAAATCTTTGATAGGTTCCCTTGATTTAGTCCTAAGATTAGACAGGTCATTGATCAGTATCACAGTAGACCTATCATCGCCGAACTTAGTCAAGAATTGTTCTTGGAAAATATCCCAACTAGTGATAGATCCGGATGGTAATGAAAAATACCATGATCCAGCTGCTCCTTGCAAAGTGTAAGGAAAGAGCCAGACAACAACGTCTTCATTAGTAACTCCATTGAGATTTATAGATAACATAAAGTTGTTTATGTGTTCTTCTGCTAGCATGCCTGTTTCAGGATTAAACTTAGGCAGCCATTTTTTAGGATGGGTCGGTATTTGACTCAAGGGTGCATGCACTAAGACTGCCCTTGGGTTATTCCATGGGGTTTGGACCATCGTTGAACTACTAACAGAGGCAAGTGCAGAAGATGTTCCTTGCGGTTGGGAAGAAGTGGGTATTATAGTTCCAGATGATTGAGAAGGAGATGTTCAAGTTCTAGTGGTCCGGTGGACAACGATTTGAAGTGGAGGGGTGGATGGTTGACTTCACAGTGGAGAGGTTGAGATGGAAGATGATGATGAAAGAGTCTCACTATCAGACCCTTTAGGTGATTTCCTTGCTCTTTTTCTTTTAGGTAGAGGTAATTCAGTTGGTTCAATACCAAACTTTTCACTCTGCAATCTGGTAAGAGGATGAGAAGGGTTATATTGCGAAGTCACACTACCTTGAGATTTTTCAGATTTTTGCGGTGATATAGAAAATCGTTGAAGTTTATGGATCAAAGATTCAACTTCAGGAGGTTCAATAGTAGATTTCTCTTAAATGTTCGGGTTTGTGGCAGTGGTTGTTGTTTTATTGAATTCTCGCTCAAGATTCAAAGATTCTAAATGTGATGGAGAAGTCGGGGAAGATGGTGAGGGCGATTTAATGTCAGAATGGAATTTAGATTTAGATTTACTTGCCATTCACAGTTCAGGCCCTCCTTCTAACACCAAATATGTTGAAGCCCCGAAAATCGGGTCTACAACAAGGGGGATACCCACCTAGTCTAGACCTTGAAAGCAGCTCCTTTTTCATTTGGGATGGTGGGTCCGACTGGGGATAATGGGACCAATTTCCCAATTTATGTGTGTGTGTGTGTGTGTTGAGAATTGATATTTCCTTTGTAATAATTTCTAAGTAAAATGCTTTTATTCTAAATCTAATTTAACAACATGCAGTTGTATTCTAATGAATACAAATATCTAATTCTAAAACTAACCTGGGATTTAATCTTTCAGTTATGCGATCTAAAATAATTTCTAACAGCAATTAGTAATAAAGATCATTCAATTGCTATGAGAAAAGAATTCAATAAAGATAAATGGTTTGTATAAAAAGTTAGCCGAAACAGTTGCGAAAAGCATATCGCATAATAATTCACTCATATATTAAGCGTAAATAGAATAGCCATCACCGTACAGAAGTGCCAAATGATAACTCAAGCATTCAAGCATTCATATATAAATAACTGAACATAAATATCACCTTAACACATAAGCAGAAATCATTAAGAGATAAAAGTACCATTGATAACAAGTTTTACTCATGAGCTTCAACAATTATGATTTATATCCTCCTAATTCAACACCTACTAAGAGTACAAAAGTGCAATTTCAGTAGCATATATTAAACACAGATATCAATAAATCTTGTTCCATTCATTCATCAAAACCTCCTCGAAGGGTGCAGAAGTGCATGTTCTGAGGAAACGTTTTTGACAAATTTTAGGACCCTTCTCTAAATGCATGAGGAGGGTTGAAATACTACTCGCTAAATCTAAAAATAGTTTATTACAAAAATATAGGGGGAGGTTTAAATGACCGTCCTCATCTAAGGCAAAAATAAAGCAAAACTAAAACTAAAACTAAAACTAAAATTGAATCTGGTGATTAACTATCTATCTATCTGTTCTCTGTGGTCGCAAGCATTTAGCATCGGCTTGAGGAAAGTTGGTTGGCCGACCTCCGACTTAAGTTGCCTTCCGAAAATAGAATCAGCAAGTGTTGGCGCCATCTTCTCGGCAGAGTTAATGAGGCATTTGAGAGTCATGCATTGACTGTGTGGTTTTACCAAGTATCGCCAGCAAGAATCCCAATTCAACTTGGTTAAACTCTTGATAGACTCTACTCTTTCTTTAGCCTTTTGTCTCCAGCTTGTCTGTAGATGCTGTGCATATGATTAGATATTTACATGCCACTTTAAGGATATCTCTGATAAATACCACTGGTTTTTAGAGCTCAGGTTTTGCCTTTAGCCTTTAGCACTTTTTCTACAGTTTTCCGGGCTTACAGGCGACTGATTGATCAGAGGCTTTCCTTCTCAAGGGGTTTTTCCCATCGGAAACTGCCTCCATTTCTCGATCCGGGCTTCCCTGGTGATATTTTTCGCCTCTTACACGTTTTGGTTAGAGGATATATAAACCTTAAATTTTTGTGGAGTGAACAAACCAATGAGTCCTTGGCTCTGAGTCTTAAACCGTCTGTTTATTATCTCATTACTATCCAACACCCATTTGGCCATGTCCATGTATGGAATAATGTTGGGCCTCGCCACTATCTGATGCAAGAATGAACATGCTAGTTCAGTGATTGACACCTCAGACGACCCGCGTGAGTCTTCAGTTGTTGTAACCCTCATTACTTTGGGATTTTCTTCCTCAAGTAGACTGTACATGCCTTCCCAAGTAGTAACGTCGGTGTCTCTGTTACAAGTGTCTGTGTATAAAGGCGTCATTTCTTTGTCTTCAGAACTCGGAGCTTTTCCCTTCTTTCCCATAATATTTTGAACACTGCTATGTATACCTCTTTGCTTTTCGTTCCTACAATTTAAAAATAAGGAAAGAGTAATGATAAGAAATAAGGTGACGCGAAAGCTTTAAATGCCAAAATCATATAAAATATATCACCCTACGTGAAATGACCTTTCGATCAGATCCAAACCATATTTCATTAATGATCTTCAACTAACTCATTAAATTAACTTTAATGCGCATAACTGGGCATCGGTTAATGGAAAAACTTTTCGAACGACGAGCCCTGCAGATCTACGATAAAGCGATTTTGTGATTTGCTTCGCAATATCACAGATCACAATATCACAGATTTGTTGTGTTTGACAATCATCTATTACCATATGTTTCTGCGAAATGTGATTTGCGAGATGCGTCATCGCATATCGGTGGCTTGAGGTATTTCACCTTAAGTGATACTTGAGGCATATGAAAACTATGATGTGATGAGTTTCTTCAGTGTGCGATCTCGCATCACTATTTCGCAATCTTATGGGTCTATTTATAGGATGTTATCCATTACCTTTTTTGTGATGCGATGCTTTATTATTGAGAGCAAGGTTTTGTTCGAACTTATCATAAAACTTAAGTCTTTTTAGATTTTTCTGTATTCTCCTAAGTTTATGATAGTAAGATTTATTCAAAAAGGGAATACAAGTACTAATTTATTTTTTAAATTTTTCGATAAAGGGTCCCCACTTATTTAGTATTAGTAATAAAACTAAATAAGAAGCAGGGTTGTTACTGGCCACAACACTTTCTCACCAAAACGACTGGTGACCCACATGGTGATGTGATAGGCCTGATGAACGCCTTCTCGAGCAACTCTTGCACCTGCTTCTTGATTCCAACATTCTCTAAAGTAGATAACCTGTACATTCCAATGTTAGGCAAGGGAGCATCTTGCTACAAAATAATATCATGTACTATTTCCTTTTTGGGTGGTAGACCTTTAGGTTCTTGAAACAAGATATCATACTCTGAAACAACCTTTTCTAAATCAGCTTGCAGTTTAGCATTACAACTCTCAAATACATTGGTTTTATCACGTTTCTTTTCCTTTGCAACCATCAGTAAGAATTGTTTGCATGAATTTATCATCCTTTTCATCTGCCCTGAGTTTATGAGAGTATAATTATTCTTGAGCTTATGAGCTCTTACAAAGTATTCGATTCCATCTTTGACAAGTAGATACTTGTTCTCAGCTCTATAGAAAATAGCTTTTCTATCATACAAGTAAGGACTTCCTAAAACAATTCCACATATATCCAAAGGAATTATTTCTAACTCAACCTCATCTACAAATGTTGACCCAAAAGAAAACTTGAGTTTGCACTGTCTAGTCACTTGTAGTTGTGCTTTATCATTCAACCATCCTAATGGGTATGGTTTCTTGTGAGGTGTAGTTGCTAATCCAATTTCTTTACAATTGCTTCAGAAATTAAATTTACTTGTGAGCCACTATCAAACAAAGTATCAATCTTTTGATGTTTGGAAATAACTCGAAATGGAAAAGCTTATGCCTTTTTCTCTTATTTTCTTCATCAATAACAGATTGTGCAGAATTATTAGTGGATGCCTCAGAATTCTTACCTTTTATACCTGTGGCTGCAATGGTTGTTTCATCTCCCGAGTCTGACCCCAAATCTTTTTAAATAGCTACAAGAGTCTTCTTCTTCTTGCCCTCAAAATTCTTAGGTCTTAGCTCTGGATGCAGAATCCAACAATGCTCATCATCATGCCCATCCTTTTTACAGTGAGTGCATGAGGCTTTTCTTTTCTGTGCAGTGTTAGCCTTCCTTGCTTTCCACTTATGCTTTCTTTTCTCCTTGCTCTTGCTTGCAATGGGTTGGGATGGTCCCCCAACTTCTGGATTTCCATTCTTTCCTCTAGCTTCTAGATGAGTAGCTTGTACAGATACCACATCTATATTAGTGGGATTAAACATGAGGATGGTATGCCTCATGTAGCTGTGTAGACCACCAATGTACTTCAAAAGAGTCTCTGGTGAGTCTAATGAGATTCCTAGAA